>MJUU01066934.1:10905-27365 GCA_002080025.1 Modiolus philippinarum | reverse complement strand
TACAATCGAGTGACCATTAATACAAGTTATGGAAAATGTTAATCTGGGACAGGAAAAACGATATTATATTTTAACTTTGAAATATTTCACGAATTAATTATTTAAAAGCCCATAATCGCACTTATGAAAACCAGGTCAAATTGAGGTCATGACTCGGCCTGATCTATTTTGAGATTGCCGTTAATAATATGAAATGAAGATCCAATATTATTCCATGAAATTGAAAAGACATTTAATATTGTTACTAAATGAGAAACAAACATTTTCTTCGCTGTTTTATTATTATTTAAGCTTTAGTCAACATTACTTCCTGGTGCAGTTGCGATAAAAATAATCACGTAATGCTAAAACATCACGAGGGGATTCCCCTTATTCGTCGGTTCCGATCGAAAAAGCTGACACAATTTCGTTATCCGCGATATATACCATTATTTCACGAATTGAAAGCTGGAGAATATTGAAATACAGCTTATACTAAAGGGATTTTTCGTTTCTAATTGTAACATTGAAGATATCAGCCTTTTTCTTTCGTCGGCAAACTAGGTCAGATGAAAACACGCTGAACTTTTTGTTAAATAGCAAAGAAACTAGATTTATTTAAGGCATTTTAGTGACATCAACAGAAACAGTAATAATGTGGGAGTGAAAGCGTTATACAACTTTAATTCTAAACATCGAAGATTTGTATTGTGTCAGGATTTTTGAACACGTGTCCGAGAAATTCTACTGACACGCATTTTTCAATAAAAGTCACGTGACTCGGGTCATGAGAAACGCAGCCATTATAGACTTTGCCGTCCGGCTGAGTTAGATTCTTGCTGAATCGCTTTTACGAAATTTCATTGGTCGAGCGCAAAGTAATAACACATCACGCGTAATGTGCTTTTACTTTTTCGATGTTTCTATTGGACATCTTTAAAATATCATTGGCCGTGATTAACGTTACCTAGCAACGGTGTTGTTATTAGAAACAAAACAGCAGTTCGGCACTAAATATTCAACGCACTTGTTCATGAAAATCATAAGAGAAATAGTTTTAACAATTCGAAAGAGTTGTATATCGCTGGATATCAACTCTCGTTATGTAATTTCAAATATAATAAACTCGCAAATGTTACTATTTTTTATTATATGTTTTGAAATTACATAACTCTAGTTGAAATCCATCGATATACACTTCTTTCTCATTATGAAATATATAGCGTTATATTGTTCTATCTGTATGTTTTCATCATACGATGCCTTTATGTATAGACCCCAAAATAAAGGATACCAGTATATTCTGTATCAATTTGGCATCATATCTTATGCCTTAAGGTTAGGAAATTACCTTTACCGATCAGCTGTCAAACAGATCTTTCAAAAACCTATTTTCCTTACTCACAGTGTGACGGGTGCTGTTAACAGAGCAGGACCTGCTTACCCTTCCGGAGCACTTGATCACTGGAGTTCAAACTGTGAGTGCCTTTGTTTTGAATGTTATGATTTCTGTTTCTTTGCTTTGTACTTGTCTAAAGTCATTGTTTACTGTGTCCTCTTTTGGCCATGTCTTTGTACTTCGATTTTTGTAAATTCAACTCCTTTGTACCCTCGGTATGCTACTGCCTTTGTATCTTAATACTTCTGAAAGTTCCTATCATACGAGACGACGACTACCTACCAAGACCCCCTGTTAATTAGAAATGTAATTAGACATCAAACAAAATGTCTTGAACTTGAATGATATATACGTCTATGAAGATTGACGTTTTCCGCTTCAATATAGTCTTTACGAGTTCAGTGAAAATTTGATCGTGTACATTTCTTCCATTTCATCATAAATTTCGACGAATTTATTTCATGAAAACAGAGAAAATCAGCTGGCATAACAAAAACGTTCTCTATTTTTTAAACTATATCCACTGAAATATCATAAGAATTCATAAAAAAAAACAAAGAGATTCGAGTAAATTGATTTCTGCTTCTAAAAACTCCGCTGCAGTAAGAAAGTATGATTGATTTTTGAAATTTCTTTTAAATCATACTGTTTCTTTTGTGCATTGGTTGTTTAAATCGTTGCACTAGGTACGATTTTAGTTTCTATAGATTCATTGTTTTGCAATATGTCAACCAATGTTTTGGAAAAGCTTTAACAATTTTTTTAATATTTAATTTTTTTAATATTTAATAAACCAATTCATTTTTGAAGGTAATTTTCTGAAAAAAATCTGAGATTACACCTTTTAATAATCATCAACATGAATAATTCAATCCCTTATCCATTCTTCATAAATTAAGTTTTTCTCTGAAATTGTATATACTTCATTTTCCATATTATTTGTTGTCTGATTTATTTTTAGTTTAAAGGAGGCTTTTCATAAATTTCAAGTTTTTGTTATCCATACATCGAATAGTTTCTTGTTAAAATCTGGCATTGTCTTGCTTGAAGTAGCAATATTTTGTAGTTTATCTACATTATTTTAAAAGGCATACATTTCCCCCAACTTTTCAGTGTAAAACATTGGAATTTTCTTCAAACTTGTAATTTTTCTTTGGAACTTGTTAATCTCTTTACCCAGATATCATAAATTTTTTAATAAATTTATGATATTTATGATCTTAACCCTCCCTTTTCACTTATTCTTGCTTTCCATCCACGGTAGAATTGAGACTTGTTTCTTAAATACTGAAATTTATTTTTTGCTTATATCTGTGACTGATGCTAGGTAGAAAATTGTTGGAACATTAAGAAACGGACTTCACAACTGTTTTCCTTTATATCATAGCCAGACTTGACAACTGTTTTCCTTTATATCATAGCCAGATCTCTCTAGTTTCAATCATTTTCTTTTTTCTGCTTTAGACAAATGTTTCTGAAAATTTAATACCTGACATTCTGATTTGTTATGACCAAAATATTCCAAAAGGTATTTTACTGATCCGTTTATCCAATTTATATTTGCGAATTTATTTTTGTAAAGTTTTAATTTTCCCTATTCAAAGTCCTTCAGTTTTGTCTCTGTTAATAAAAGACCTCATAATGATTCAAATTAAATTACCAATTAATTTAGAGCCTGTTTGATCTCTTTTTTACTTGAAAAACAGAGTTGTGTCATCTAATAATTGACTTAGTTGTTTCATTTAGCTACATTTGAATCTTTTTAATTTTTTTGTTGTGTCTGACCCTTCACGTACATGCCAAAATCTATAACAAATATCCACGCACTAATAGGATATTCCTGTCGAATGCCTCTAGACATTGGAAAACATGCTTATATTCAGCCTTACTTTGTATGCAAAGTCTTGTGTTACTACACAGTGTCTTTATCCAAAATTGATTGTTGGAAGCAAAATTGTTCGAAGGAGCTATGCATCAGATCCCACAAATTAAATTTTAAACATAGACATGTTACTCATAAGCATGCACCTCTACCAAAGAAATGTGTATGGTCTTCAATGATGATCTCATCTATCTTTAAAGATTTGAAAATTATAGCATCAAAGAATATCTCTCGTAATCTAACTCGGTCTTATTTCTCTAAATATCTTCACTGATGTACTTTTAAACGAAACAAGATTGCTACGCGTAGCTATGTCCCCCGCCGCCGCAGTAAAGTCGATAAAGTCCCATAACTCATGCGGTAAGATATGATCAACTGCATTAGGTTGCAAACAGCCAAGCAAAATTTCAGCAAAATCCCTTAATTGGATTTTGAGGAGATGTGTCCACAAAGTCTTCCTATGCTGTAGTATGCATAAAGTCGATAAAGTCCCATAACTCCCGTAAAATTTGCCCAATCAAAATGGCAGCATAATATGATCAAGTACATATGGTTGCAAATGTTCACACAAAATTTCAGCATAATCCGTTCAGTGGTTTCCCAGGAGTTCCGCCCACAAAGTGTTCCTAAACTGTAGCATGCGTTAAGTCGATAAAGTCCCATAACTCCTGTAAAATTTGACAAATCAAAATGGCTATGCGATATGATCTTTTACATACAGTGACTAACAATCCTGTAAAATTAGAACGAATTCGGACCAGCAGTTTCTGAGGAGTTGCGTCCACAAGATTTGCCATTGTATAACAATGTGGAAATAATCAAAGTCCCATAACTCCCACAAAATTTTAGAAATCAAAATGGCGATGCGATATGATCTAGTACTAAAGGTTACTAACAATCCTGTAAAATTTGAATGAATTCTGGTCGGCGGTTTCTGAGGAGTTGCGTCCACAAGATTTGCCATTGTAAAACAATGTGGAAATAATCAAAGTCCCATAACTCCCACAAAATTTGACGAATCAAAATGGCGATGCGATATGATCTAGTACTAATGGTGACTTACAATTCTGTAAAATATGAATGAATTCTGGCCGGCGGTTTCTGAGAAGTTGCGTCCACAAGATTTGCCATTGGATAACAATGTCGAAATAATCAAAGTCCCATAACTCCAACAAAATTTGACGAATCAAAATGGCGATGCGATATGATCTAGTACTAATAGTGACTAACAATCCTGTAAAATTTGAATGATTTCTGGCCAGCGGTTTCTGAGGAGTTGCGTCCACAAGATTTGCAATTGTATAACAATGTGGAAATAATCAAAGTCCAATAACTCCCACACAATTTTACGAATCAAAATGGTGATGCGATATGATCTAGTACTAATGGTCACTAACAATCCTGTAAAATTTGAATGAATTCTGACCAGCGGTTTCTGAGGAGTTGCGCCCACAAAAAACGTGACACACGGACGCACGGACGCACGGACGCAGACCATTACCATGTCCCTCCGTCGCGTTGCGGCGGGGGACAATAAAACAGTTATTGATTGAATGTGTTTAATCTTTCATATTTGCTTCTTTTTAAAACTAAAAGTTGTTCCTACGTTAGATCAGTTTGTTTGTGTCAACAAGTCAGGAAACTGAACCTTGTACAAATTTTACATTTTACAAGCATGACATTGGCCAGTCACACTTTGTTCGTCATAAGCAAGGGAAAACGATAAAAAATATATTAATCTTCGTTGGACATGAAGTGGTCAGTGTTATGTTTACGATAAAACAATGTATATAAATAGATCGTTATGTATATTTAGAACATCAACATGAATATTTAAAACAACAACTTTTGATAAATAGTCATATTCACAGTAATTCTAATCATTTTTCAGCCATGGAATCCCTTATTTAAAGTAATGCTTCGGGATATGTTTGTGTAAAAATAACAAAAACAGATCATTAATTAATTTTGTGTATGATGTGTAACCGTTAATCTTTATATTATGACCAAGATTAGCCTTGTTTACATTCTTGACCGACCATTAGCCTTTGGAATATTCTACATATCGCCTTAAATATAGTTGTAGTCCTGCTTGTTTTGAATGTTGTTTATTTGAATCTTGAAATATTAATTAGGGTATAATTTTCAGACCCCAAGCCGCACGTCCCCGTACAAAATGTAAGAAAGTTAGCCCCCACCCCCGCCGGGGAGTAATCTAAGCATAAACAAGAAATCTTCTGGCTATAGCAAATGCAGTATTATACAGATTGCCAGCCTTGTGCAACAAATGAAGAAAATATATATATGAAGTAAGCAAGGTAAAGTAAGTGAGAACCGAACCGTCAGTCTAAAAAGAACAATCCAAGGACAATGGCAACGTCGGAAAAACAAAAAAACGAAGACATAACATGAGCATGACACAGAAAAGAAAATGAAGACAGCATTTAAGCTCACGACAAGCAACAAAGAACTTGATGTTTTCTATATATTTCCCTTGTGTCTGGTGAGATATGTTTACAGGATTAAGTAGTATATATACAGAGTTCACATGTACAAGACAATACATTTGAACCATTTTTCAAACTGGTATGGAACTTACATTATGTAAGATTTATTGTTATGTCAAGGAGTTTAAAATCTGAATAAACTCTACAGATATTTTTGTGATGAAACACAACAGAATCAACATGCAAAGTTTAACTAAGTTATTCTGAAAACGAGCTTGCATACAATCTATTACCATTATGCAAAGTTTAATGCAAATACACTTTTAAAAATAGATATGACTAATGGATACGAGTTTGACGGCATGTCCATCATCTCTTTACATTCAGTGTATCATATCAAATGATGCATCATCATTATGGTAACACATTCCATTTAGTTCTAAATTCTTACCCTCTCTGTGGTAATAACAGTTGGTCATATGTTGTTCATATGCATAACAATTAAATTAATGACACCTTTATTGTGTTAGTATTATACAACAATATACTGTTGCCTAAGGACTTTGTACTATCTATAGCTGGAGCTATATATAGTCCCTGATCATAGCACTTTCGATGCATTAAGTACCATAAAAATATCAAATAATTTTTATTAGTCAAATTTAATTTTCATTGGTTTTTAATAACTACAATATATACACACATAGATATAATGTGACCCTACCAATGGAAGCACCATTGGCTAAATACAATGTAGTATGTCGTAAAATTAGATCGAAATCTAGTGGGGGCAATACAGGTGTAGCCCAGGGAATAGGTTACTTTCGATTCAGAAAGAAGGTTTCTGGTCTCATCATTTACAATTACTTAAATTTTAGTCTCCAAAAGATAAAAGTATTTTATTGATAGTTGATATGTATTTAAAGATCTTAATTTGTTAACAACGTTCCATTTTGTTTGGCATGTATGCTGCAGCTAGGTTGGGGTCTATACCTGAGATATTCACTAAGGAATATAAGTAATTTTGGAGGAGTTTATTCATGTGTAATCGCGACCAAAACACTATCAAACTGAAAAACGTTCGTTTTCAGGTTATGAGTTCGTCGCGTTAACAGATCTATAAACTGCTTTATTATATAGTTGTTTTGGTTTTACCCTATATTTGCAACAAATCGTAAGAAGTGAATAAATAAACATATTCAGCTACTACATTGATATTCACTCATTGACGTCATGTGCTTTGAACTATATAATAAAACAATAATGGTCTTTTGTATCGATGAAAACCTTTTTTATTGAGCTGGAAACAGATATTTACCTCGACCAATGGTCTCGGTGAATATTGGTTTGCAAGTCAATAAAAAAACGTATTCATGTCTACAAAAGACCATAATTGAATTTATATTATCGATAATTTGGATCTACGGAAACTCATAAGTATATGTTATCTGGATTTTGACATCTGTATATCGTAAAATATCATCCCGTGAGCCAGAATATGAAGCACAGGGGCGAGTGAGCACAGCGAACGAGCCCAAAGCTTCATATTCTGGCGAGCGGGATGATATTTTACCATATTCAAGTTTTCAAAATTCAGATAACTTGTTTATCGTCTTTTATTTCTGATTTATATACAATAGTTTCTTAGGTTTTGTGTCAAATTCTCCCAAGGTTGCGCGGGAAATGAGGTTCATTCGTTTTTTTTTACAAAATTGGAATACATTGGCAAACGAATACCGAAGCAAGAACGAGGAAAGGGGAAATTCTAAAATCATAATCCAAAATCACGGCAATTCACAGCAACACGAATTGAGACAGTATGACAAAGACAAAACAAATAAACAAAAATGAACAAGAACGTCTCAAAACTAAAGCACTAGCAGCGTGAACCCCTATAAAAACCGAGGTATCATCAGGATATGTTTTAAACTTATTTTATGACTTCATAATATTTTTTGTCGACTAATATTATTAAATTTAGAAATTTTTTGATAGAACCATATAAGCAAATCGAAATAAAGGCAGAATCTCTCGTTGTTTACAATTTTCTTCCGTAAATGGTGGTTTACAGTGGGAGATGACCTATGTGAGATCGATGCACGCGACCTCATCTCACACCGGTAAATGACCAACCAAACGTGTTGATTTTTGTGATACAACAATCGTAACTATGGCTTAACGTCATAAAACACCTGACGTCACAATGTAAAGAATACTCAAATGGCGACAACGTTGTTCAACAAGTAAAGGTTACCAGACGTTTCTTTTCGCTTTTTACGGAAGAAATAGGATCTTGCACAAGGTCAAAATTAAAGATCGGGATATCTTTCACTCGTGTAAGAAATTCTACGTCTTTTCCTCTCGTTTCGCTACGCTCCACCCGAGAAAAGACGAAATCTCTTACACTTGTGAAAGATATCCCGATCTTTTATCTGACCTTATACAAGATCCTATTAGTCTTCCAGTTCCTAGGCACTTTTATGACGTAACAATGTAAACAAAATGGTGGCTCTGCTGAAGTTATCAGCGATCTAGTTTCTGTATATTTTCGAATGTCTCGTTTGCATTTTTGTGTATTGGTTACGGTAATTTGTTGACAAAATTAAAAATTGAAAATATAACATGTAGATTCTTCATGCAATTAAGATTTATTTCTTGCGAAACGGATAAAAAGGATATTGCTAGTCAGAAGCTGGGAGAATTGGCTTGATAACTCCAGGTCAACCTCTTGATAAGTTCGGGTCAACCGGATATGGCTTTTGTGGAAGGGCTTTGCAGGCTGAGATAGGCGGAGGGAAAGACGATAAAGTCAGTATTACAGAAATATCATAACGAAAATTAATTATCGTGACCAGTAACGACGTCACGTGCGCGTTTATGCTTTTGTCCTACTTGTCCTCTTGATACTCGTCATACGTTGAACGAAGAGTGTTCAGAAATTATTGTAATAAATATTATATTAACCATACTAAAAGTGCAATTTCGTCTTATTTCAATCTATTATAGAGTTTATTTACCTTTTTTATATACCCACAAAAGAAATGTAGCACATTGTTTTTGATACGGAATTAACTCACTGGCTCTCTGGATGTACAAGCCGTGAAAAAGTCCTTTTCACAAACCAGATAACCTATATTCTATTTATTAAATTACATGTATTTTTTATCTAAGAATTCAAATTTAAGGAGATAGATACTAACACACGGAGCATTCGATTGGCGCATATCGCGAAACTAGAAACGGATGCGGAAATGATTTCAATTCGGAATATCGCGAATTAGCTCCCTTTCCCGTAAATATCTCCTATTTTCGCCAGTTCCGCCTCATCCAATTTTCACCTATTAAATGCTTGATGTATGAGTCTAACTGACACAATTAATTACGGATCAAATTTGAGTTTGGTTCTGCTCTACTGTTATGGGCCTGGGACTTTGAAAATTTGTGTAAAACAGCCGTTTTTTCATACTACATGGGAGTCTTCTACTTTAAATTGCATATTCTGATCAATTGATTTCGACCGGAATAGGACTTTATCTTTGCACTATATCCATTAGTCCTTTTGATGTTTACAAAGTTTGCGGGTTGGTTATTATGCAGCTGATAAGGAAATAATATGTATTGTTATGCGCTTGTTGAATCTGAATAATGTTTTTCTTAGCCGAGAACCTCTCCCTTTTAACATATTCATTATATTCATCTCAAATCCCTAACCTTATGCAGCTAAATTGTCATAAATTAGTAATGTAATTATAGTGTCTGAGATAGTCAAAACACGTGTTCTATCACCCCAAAAATGTTATCTACATAATTACATGTCGTAATTTACAAAATGGTCGTATTATAAGATTACGCAATCAACGTTGAAACAGAATGTCATTATTGTTTGGCACAAGTGATCAATATAATACGAAAATAACAATAAACCAATCATATGTAATTGGACACTTTTATGTTCATATTGCACATCAGATATACAAAGTTCAAGATCTTGACTAATCCTGGAATTCGACTGGTTAACTTGACAGCGGACATGGAACACTGTGTAGTCGTAGCAAAACCATGATTTTTTGTTAATTTATATTAAGAAATAATTTTCGAAATGGCCATACAGCTCATTAAAATTAATTGTACTTTGAGTTAACATATGTGTTATGCTGTCAAGTCCATTTACTCCATAGCCTTTCGTAAAATATTTAATACAAATGTAGTGTGGAGTTGGTAAAACAATTCCCCGTGTTTGAGATGTATTCTATTTATTTTTCTTAGATATGGTGTACTTGTACATGAGATTATATCTCATGAATATCATGTGTACACTTGTTTTTAAACCATTATCTAAATTCATGTTAATTCTAAAACTAAGGTTTAGCTCCTTCCATCGTAGTTTTCTCCTTAGCCATATTTGATACTACTGATTAGATGACTTTCGTTTGGTTTTATGCATTTTGGAACATTTTTTATATCCTGGATTTCCTATGTTTTGGTGATGAGAAATTAATTTCCGAAATGGCCATACAGCTCATTAAAATTAATTGCAGTTGGAGTTAACATATGTGTTATGGTCTAATGTTCATTTACGCCATATCCTTTCGTAAAATATTCCAACCTGAACGGTCATGACAAGGAGTATATATAGAGCGGTATATAGAGCAAATTTGCGTAGAACGGTCATTGCAAGAACTTTGGTAGCAGTCATGGCTAGAACATGCAGACATCACAAGAATGGTTTGTCTATTTATTTAATGGCTACCTGAGGGGAAAATTTTCCCCGAATATGTAGGACTTGTACTCAACTCAGTTATATGAGTCAGATTTCGATGTATTCCAATCATACATAAATTCCATCTATGGTAATATAATGTATTCTTTAAGTCTTTTTACTATGCAAGAAAGACGTATTGATTTTCCATGAAATAATTATAGTATAACTAATTGACCGTCGTGAATATCGATAAAAATGTCACGAGTGCCGAACAACGCAGAAGGATTTAACGAGTTGCAGAACTTGTTCTGCAACGAGTTAAATCCACTGCGTTGATCGACACGAGTGACATTTTTATTGATATTCATGACGGCCAATTAGTTATGCTTTTTATTATATAGATTTTCTACTCAAAAACCGAGATTTTAGATGCGGATTATTTTTTTCATGTCAATACGCCAGTTGTTTACTTGACGACGCCATTGAAGAGACATTGTGACGTCGCTTCATTAAGACGTCATCCAGTGACTAGAAATCCTTTATTTTCACTGGTGACAATATGACATTTATTTAACTGAGAAAACTCGATAAATCACCGCTATCTATATAATAATTCACTATTTTCAGTTTGTATATATCTGAATGATATAATATCTTAGTTACTGCAGAGGCGAAACTGTCCGACTTTAAGATTTAATTTTTGTTTTATTTGGAATATCAACCGTTTGCATTATGAGTGACAGATCAAATAGAAACGCGCGTACATTGTTGTATACACACAGGTTCATTTTTGTATACAAGGAACAAAAGAAACAAAGATAAAATACCCGTAGTCAGACTCGGAAAACACACTTCGATGAACCTCCAAGAAACTAAATGTATCTTATTAAAATAAGAACACGCCGTGAAAGAAAGATTTCCCTTTGTATCTGAAACCATGTACAGTTTCTTGATATAGCTCTCCCATATTAAATTATAACATGATGAAATTTATGAGTTCACGAGAATCTTTTTTAGGCCGAAACCGAGCTTGGCTGGAGTTTGTGATTAACAGCATTCGCAAGTATATTATTTTTTTAACACGTTGTTAACTGGAAACGCAAGATATTTTTGAAAGTGCAGTAATTTTTGTTCACATATATTTTAATGACATAATTTTGTAATATTTTATGTATACAGTTGGTTCAACATAGGTACAGCTTATTATAGTCAAAACAGTAATTAATAATCCTGAATTACTTATTCTGTGTTATGATGTAACGGTGTTTTTTTCAAAACATTTACAAGACGATGTGTTGGTACGATATAATAAACTGTCATAAATGTCATTTAATGTCAAAATTTCATCAAAAAACTGTTGTTGTTGCTAATTCTAGAATTATGGGAAAAATATGTCTGACAAACATAACATCGGTCATTGTGGTTAATTTGTTATATCATTTTTATCAATTTTATATATAATTATGTATTTCTTCTGATACTCATATCTGACATTTGATTAAATTTTGCATGACATCTTGATGTACACGATGAAAAAAATCACTTGTTTACTAACAAATAGTTTTTGTATGGTATGCATCACTCTTGTGCTATGCACATCCTGTTATACTCTGATGTTCTAACCTTTGTATAAATATTCGGACAAAACACTTTAGATCATCAAATTCTGCAATTCAAATGATAATATATGAATATTTATAAAAAAAAACAATGTATATGTATAAGGAATTACATAAATAAAATTATTTATGATATAGAGCAAGGTAAAAGATTTAAATTTCAAACTTGCTAAAATCGACTACGAATCATTTTGAATGATTACCCCTATGCTTCGGGTGTCATATATATTAAGGTGTGTGTTATATATGCGGATGTCTTATTAAGAGATACATACTATACCGGTGCACCTTTTTACTTAATATGTGGTCACGTAAATCTTTGTATGACTTTTCATTTTTCTGTTCTGTGCAATCAGTATTTGATGTTGCAGTTGTCTTTTTTTAGACTGACCGTTAGGTTTTCACTTAATTCCGTTAACAATTTACAGGACACTGTCCCTATGATTTAACTTTATGAATGGATTGACCTTGAATTATTCGTTTTTAGACTTACGGTTAGGTATAGCTTACTTTCGTAAACAATGCCCAGTGCACTGTCTATATGATTTTATCTATTATTGATTGTCCTTGAATTGATTCGTTTTTAGACTGACGGTTTGGTCTAGCTTACGTGTATAAACAATGACACTGTCCCTATGTATTAACCATATAAACGGAAAAGGAAAATTCAGCTTCATGAAAGTAAGTAGAGGGAAACATAGTAATAACAAAAATAAACGGCAATTTATGTAGTTATAGTCGTTATAGGCACACTTGGACATCAATATCTTAAATATTTGGTAAAATTTTGATCCAGGAAAAATGAAGTCTGTTTGAATTTTACCAATACATGAAAAGTTTAGAAGTAACAAAACTAATAACGAAAAGAGAGAAACAATCGATATAAAATACAAATTGTTTTGTATTCATGAAACAGTAAGAATAATGTTAGTAATGTCACGGTTCTTAATTTAGACCCGCCAAACCAAATAATAAAAATGAAATTTATGGGTTCGTGACAATCAATTGTACAAACGTTTCAATACGGAAACGAGTATGACAAAACGCAATTAAAAAGATAACGACTCAGCTTGACCACATGCACAGTCAGGAGATTTTATTTCATTTCGCATGAATAACGATTGATAAAATGTGCAATATGTCCTATGTTAGTATCTGCGTAAAGCTTCTGATATTCAACTTTACCCTCGGAATTCTCACATGTTTTCGCCGGTCTTAATTGTGTAATATTACGTCATTCAATTTTTTGTTAATATGTTTTCGGACAGTTGGACTGTACGGACGTCGTACGTTTTCTGTATACGTACGACGTCCGTACAGTTTCGATGTTTGAATCCAACTGTACGGACGTCGTACGTTTTCTGTATACGTACGACGTCCGTACAGTTTCGATGTTGGAATCCAACTGTCCGAAAACATTTTAACAAAAAATTGAATGACATAATATTACACAATTAAGACCGGCGAAAACATGTGAGAATTAACAATTAATAAATCGGATCATTCAGAGAAAATAACAGACAAACAAATTATGAGAGAAATCAATTAAAAGCCTAGCGTTAAGTGTCTTAGATTAAAATCCTTGAGTCTAGATAAGAAATTGAAATTAAAATAGAAGAAAATTAAATGTCATGAATAAAAATACCGGAAATGAAAATTTATCAGATTTAACCACTGTCACAATTTCCTCCCGGGACGAATGACACTCTGTCCCCAGAGTCGGGAAAACATTTAAAGCACTATCTTCTTGGTCTTCCGCGGTATCCATTGTTACGACCCCTGTATATGGAATTTTGCTGATATTAATCCCGCTGTTTTGCACGCTCTATTTTTTCTTTTAAGTCATCAATTTCTTTAATGAATTCTATTGGTGTTGTTATTTTGATTGATTCCAGCTCCTTACATCTAAATTGCCATTGTTCTATTTCGTTTTTTATAATTCATTTCTGATTTACGAAGCTCATCTATTGTTCGGCCATATTTGTGAAGTGAATCTAAATAGTTCCCATTTACCTTGTTCTTGATTCCTTTAGATCATTTACGGTCTTTTGAAAATTCCGAGTCGTCCATTTCAAAGAAAGGAAAATGTTCACATGTCTTGCGTCTTAAAAATAAGGCGAGTCTTTCAGCGTCTCTTTTCAGCTTCTTTGTGGATTTTACTCTCGGAGTCTCCGAGCTGCAGTTTCTTATGATATGTCCGAATTTTCCACACCTGAAGCACTTTGGAATTCTCAGCTTGTTTGAGGAACGAAAATGATATATTCCATAACCCCGACATTTTTGGTTTTCTGTGATTGGTCTCGTCATACAAATTTGATGTTGTTTTCGTAAATTCTTTGGACACAACCAGTTGGATCTAGCAAAACGGTTTTCCATGGTACTTGAATCCGGCGATCTTGCTCCAATCCGGCTTACGATAAGAATTATCGGCGAATTGCCCGGGTTCTCCACCAAAAATATAACAGTGGTTTGCACCGGTCTGTTATATATATATATGCTTGGGGAAACTAGCTCACTTAAAAATTGAATAAAACACGGAATAAAGTTCCAAATTATAATAAGGAAATATCCAACAAAAATAATGATATCAACAATACACACGGAACAATCCGCATAAGCATGTAAAATAATATATAAATTTGGAAATACGGCTTTCCGTAATTGACGTTCTTGTATACAGAAAACGTACGACGTTAGTAGTATATGGGGACAGTTCGCTTATTATTTGAGGTGGTGCAGCGTGGTGGAGCCGGAAGTGACGTCAACGGAAGTGACGTAGACCGGAAGTCACGTGACCGGAAGCGGAAGCCACGTGACCGGTTGTTGACATGTTTGGGTTGCGCATGTGCAACCGGAAGTAGCCCTATTTGTGGCGCTAGTCGGGCCTATTGACCGGAAATAACGTGTTGGAAAAACACTTGATCCTGCAGGGATGTTGTATGACTTTAGTGGAGCGCGAATGCGCAACCGGAAGTGGGCGTAGCCCCATGTGTAAACCGGAAGGGGTCTTATTGGAAGCCTTAGTTGGGCTTATTGACCGGAAATGACGTGTTGGAACAACACGTGACACCGCAGGGGTGTTGTATGACCTTACTATTATGTACATGCGCGACCGGAAGTGGGTGTGTATCTACTGTAAGTAGCCATTTTTACCGGAAGTCAGGTATGTTCTTTCATTATTCTCTTGTTTTATACCTTTTTCAATGGTATTCTTTGTATATTCTTCCTTTTACATTCAATTTTTAGTAATTTCTCCCTTATCCCAACCTTTTTTTATTGTTGGTATACCTTTTCAACCCCTTTTCAATGTTGTTCTTTGTATTTCAATCCAATGCTTAGACTAATATCCTACCCTTTTTAAATGTTGTTATACCTTTTAAACCCATTTTCAGTATTGTTCTTTGTATTGTAATCCAATTTTTAGACTAAATTCCTCTTGCGTAACCCTTTTCATATGTGATTTTCTTATGTTCTGCCTTATTTTATAATTATGCCCCTTGTTCATCCAATTCTTAGAGGTATTTCCCTTTTCCCGCCTTATTTCTATACTTTCGTCTCCTATTGCCGTCGTATTATTATTTCCCATTATATTACATAATTAATTCCTATTATATTACATAATTATCTTCCTTTCCAGCCAATTCTTAGAGTTATTTCCCTTTTCCTGCCTTATTTCTATACTTTCGTCTGCTATTGCCGTTGTATTATTATTTCCCATTATATTGCATAATTAATTCCTATTATATTACATAATTATCTCCCTTTTCATTCAATTCTTAGAGTGATCTCCCCTTTCCTGCCCAATTTCTATACTGTCGTCTGCTATTGCTATTTTGTTCCCTATTATATTTATTGATTATTTCCCTTTTCAATCCATTCTTAGAATTTTGGTCCTTCTTTCTCTAGTAAAATCTGCTATTGCCTTTCTATTTTCCCTTTTTCACAATATTTCATGATCATCTTTATTTTATCGAATCTCTAACCCATGACAACTTTATATTCGTTTATTATTTTTATTTGAATGTTATTCTGTTATTGTTTTCGAACTATTAGATTTGTGTTCATTTTTTTTTAAATTTATTTTTGAATATTATTTTTTTCTAATAATTAAGATTCCCAACACATACACCCGACCTAAACTACTTTATTGATGTTGTTTACCCAGTTTCTTAACCTTTTACCTGAACTTTTTTATTGATATATTTTGCTAGATCTATTGTATTGTCATTATATGCGAGAGATTACTTAGGTCACTCTGCATTTCTCCAGGCTTGTGACTGGCTATAACTGTATAGGTATAGGCTGCATTACCCCTTTTCCTTCTTTTTTCTTCATCTTTTATTCTTTTCTTTTATCTTTTCTGTTCCTTTTTAATTTTTTTATACGACCGCAAAAATTTTGCGGTCGTATTATGTTATGGCGCAGTCGTCGG
>MJUU01066932.1:0-15813 GCA_002080025.1 Modiolus philippinarum | reverse complement strand
CGGACGGACAGACAGACGGAGGGTATAACATTATCCCCGAACTTTCTTGGAAAGTGCGGGGATAATTAGTAAAATTTAGATATTTCAAGTTTCAATAAAGTCGGCTTTCGGGTCAGCATCGAAGTACTGACTACTGGGTTGGTGAATACCCTCGAGGACTAACAGTCCACCAGCAGGGCATCGGCCCAGAGGTAATAAATAACAAAATATCGAAGTTACTGTTAATTTATTTTCTGAAACAATAGTAGCTGATACTGTGTCATAGAATATCTAAAATATCTAAATAAAAGGTAAAACTAGCCACCAAAGGAGAGAAACTGAAATGTGGAACATGGTTGAAATCTAAAAAAATGAATTAATTAAGTAGAAAGAGAATCACAAACGTTTCCATAATAGCCTATTTTTCAGTGGAAAAATAAAAGAAAACGAAATGGGCGAAAGTAATCAGAGTAATGACTGTCGGAAACGACAGTGATCCGCACAATCCCTGTTTGACACAGAAAATAGGTGTAATTTTTATTAACATTTTTGAAATCAAATAATTGTTATTCATTATTTGAACTTAAAAGAATTCAAGGAGATATATATTGCTGTTAAGTAGAATTACAAAAATGACTGGTCTTCAAGAGTTTCAGGAATTTGCGAAAATTTTAATCCAATAATGGGAAATGATTTTTTACTCTAACACATTCAAATCTATGGTTGCAAATTAGAATTCCAAAAATAAGTGGTCTCTGTGAATTTAGGAAGTGAAACGTAATTGGAATTAAATATTTCTTAATCCAATAAGCAAAAAAATGTTTCTCCTGATTGAAACAAGTTCTAAAAGTATGGTTGCTAGGTAGATTTCCAGAAAATCTGGTCTTTGAGAATTTCACAAAAAGGACAAGGTGCGATAAGGGGTTGATTTGGCCCATGATTTCAGAGAATTATGAGTAGCACCACAAAATGTTCTTCCATGTTCGTTTTAAAGCTTAGATCTCATTTATAGAAAAAAATACAAAAGTTAGAATAAATGACTTCACAATATGTGTAGTTCTGACGTCACGAAAAGGCTACTTTTGAGCATTTCCATAGAAATGTACGAATTTGGCAGATTTTCGAACAGTTTTCCTACCCGGAAATATCGAGCACAACCAAGAACCAATTAGATAATTTACCAACTGATTTGTACAAATGAATTGAACCTCTCATACAAATATTCTTGTGGTTCTTGCATGTGCTCAATATTTCTTACACAGAAAAAGTAGTCAAAATTGGTCAAATTTGTCACTTTTCTACAAAATCCTCAATTTGTCCCTTTTTCTACCCTCAAAAACTCAATAATCATGCATCAATATTTGAGAAATGTTACCGTTTACTGAAAAGCCATACCCATACCATAGAACATTCCAATGAGAAAATTCGGTAAATTCAACCAAATTAATTTTTCAGGTCAAATAAGCCCCTTACCGCCCCTACTCTTTTTTAAAATTGGAATTTGATATTTTTAAAATGTAATTATTTAACGACTCTTCGAAGAAACAATTTCTGGAATGGTTGTTAGATAGAATTCTCAAAATTTAATGGTATTTTAGAATTTCAGGAAATTGCCAAAATTTAAATCAAATATTTTTTTGAAATTTATTCTCAAATTCTAAAATGTGGTTGCTAGGTAGAATTCCAAAAAATAAATGGTCTTTGTTACCAAAATATACAGACCATATTTTGGAATTCTTATTGTTCAGAATTATATTGGATACTAAGGTATTGCTAAAATGTAAGATTCAATTTTAAAACCTTTTTTTTAATTATTAAACTTTGACACTAATATGAAATTTATCAAAGTAAGAAACGGACTAAAAATTGAAAGCCTATTTCAAAACCGCACACATTATGCAACAATTCTACATTCCAATGAAAAAAAATAATAAGAAAACGAACACAAAGGATGACATCACCTTTAGTCCTTCAAACACGCATCCCGATGAAAACCAGCAAGACATGCCAAAAAGGGAGGAAATTTTACTAAATTATTTCTATTAGATTTTAATTAGTGACTTCCAAAGCAGTTTTGGAAAATTTATATAAAAAATCTATTCAAAATATATTCAAAAATTGTAGAAGGCGTTTGTGTCACAAGAAAAAGTGACGGACAGGCGAGAGACCATCGAAAAAACAATAATCTTTCGTTCAAAAGTATGGGGAGTACAGTAAAAATAAGACACCAAACCAAAAGGTTTACTAGTAACTGATCAACAACCCAATGTTAAAACCCTTTTCATATTTACATAATCCATTTTTAGACCTTAGCCGTGTTCCACATTTTATTCACCCTCCTTAATTTTAGATTTCAATCTATTCATTTCATTTTGCACTTGGCTATCGGCATAATGGTAAATAGCAATTTTAACGACTATGGATCTGAAATAAAAATATCAGGAATACCAAAAAATGGAATAATAATTAAAAACCTAATATAGGGGCATAACTTTCTGGATTTACATTTTGCAGATTTTGAAGAGCCTGGTAAATTGTTGTATTGTTCGAAAAAAAAATAATCCAATGGTTTAATGCTCGTGTGTTGTCGTTCATCTATATCCTAATAGATTTAGGAAGGAAATCTTTTTTTAAACAGGTTGCACATTGATGGAAACATAAACTATATTGAGCACATGAAGCTAATCCAAATAATGAGAAATGTTTGAAAATGCCTTCAATACTTTTCCTGTACACGGTGATGACAAGGATTTTTTTGTACCAATTGGCCATGCGTTTAGCATATCAAAACGAAGTGAGCAATATTCTGAAAAGTCTTACCATTCCTCATTCCTTCATAGTAGGTGGGTATATCAATTAAGGTTAAAGGTCCCCTTTTCAGTTCAGTGTTAAACCTATGGAAATTTTATATAAAATCCCCAGCTTTAACGGCGTGTTGGTTCTTCACAAAACATCGTTTGCATATTTAACTGTTTTATTTATGCACACAAAGCTACCTTTCGATGCAAGTATCATCAACAAACGCATGAGAAGTTTATGATAAACAATATAGAAAACGGCAAATAATTCGAACAGGCGGCATTTTTGTCCTACAAAACATCGAAGATTTTTTTTCTGAAAAATCATTAAATTTGTTAATATTAGCATAAAATAATGATAGCTTTGCATGGGTAATTATCTCAATAATTTGCAGATTAATTTTTGTATAAACCAACAAGTCGTTAAGGCTGGGGGTTTACACAAATTTCTCATAGGTTTAAAATTGACCTGAAAGGGGGAACTTTAACCTTAACTTGGCAAATATGATCAAATGGGGTAATAACGAAATTAGCCGAAGTCCAAGAGAAAAAAGAGAAATCAGGTAGAAACTTGTCTTCCCATCAGTTCCTACGTTAAACTGTGTCGGTTAGAATCAAAATAGGAAATTATTTTAAAGAAGCTTTCAGTTCTATTCTATTGACATATGCATGGTTTATTTGATTAAATAGTTTTAGACAGGATAATAACAACATACTTTTCTTATGGGATTCAGTGTTAAATAAAGTAAAAGCATATTCAAAGGGAGAGGCCAATAAGGAAAATTCATTGTACGAAAGACAATAACAAATCTATATAAATATGTAATGAATTTTAAATAAGTGACTCACTAGTCACTCTGTAACCCATGTAATTAATTGTTAATTATACAAACTACAAACAGACGTTCTTCGAAGCTCTTAATGTTTTAATGTTTCTCGAACACTGCATAAAGCTAGAATACATGCAAACTTGACGATTTTCATTTTTCTTTCTTTAATTTTTGAAATTGACACTCCAGAAACCGTGAGTTGATTGATCAGTAGAATACAAATGGCTCACAAGATGTGACCGAGCGATTTAAACTGGACTAGATCTAGGATGAGAAAAAAATCTCGAACAATACAATACACAAAAATTGAGCAACACTTTTATTCTGAGCTCATCATTATGTGTGCAACAAGACAATACATACTCAATATATTCAGCATCCAGTTTGAACAGAATTTATTGCTAAATTTTTAACATTAACAAAGCCTTGTTGTCATTACTCATGCAATAGTACTCGCTGTTTCAATCTGATATCCATGTTACAAAAAAACAACGTCAGTAGAATACCGAAGGACCAAAGGAGTGGAATTTACAAAAACATGTCCAAAACGAGGACACAGAAAACAATGTCGTTAAACACAGAAAACAATGACGTTAGACAGATACAAAGCACAGAAATAGAAACAACAGCATTCAAAAATAAGGCACTCACAGTGTGAACTCCAGTGAAACTGAGAGTGACATCAGGAGCTCCGGAAGGGTAAGCATGCCCTGCTCTGTTAACAGCACCCGTCACACTGTAAGTGAGTCGATCCAGGAAAATGTCAAAGTCGGTAGTCAAATCCGGGAACACGTGAATCTAGCTGAAAATGTCCACTTTCATTTGAGATACTGACACGTCATATCTTTCAATGATGTTAGGGTGACGGCCATAGAATTTCTTGAGGGATGAAATAAACAATGGTTGAACAAATCCCTGACTAAGCAGATTTTGGGACAGTGTTTTTAATCACTGTACAAACTACACGCTCGACAGTAACGAATCAACTGCAAAATGTGACCTCCATAGGCTAGAGAGGTAGGTATATTGCTGGTAAGAAAGATGGAGATATACAGAATAATCATTTCTTGTACAATAACCCTTTACTTAGAGTTTTCACTTACTTTACATTAAACAATTATTAATTAACATACTGCACAAAAGAAACCATGCAAATAAATTTGATATGCATATTTAATTAGACAATTAAAGTGCAAGAAAGCTGGTATGCCGATATTCAAATCTCATGGAAGATGCGTCGACAGGTGAGAAATGATATACCTAAAAATAAAATCGTATAACCAAGAACAAAAAAAATTAAAACAAGACAACACCAGATGGCGTTTAGTTACTTCAACTTGACCTTAAAGTTAGACGAAGTGATGCTAGTGCTAGTCTATAAATGTATAAACGTAAGCTGTAAGTTGGAGACTGTCAAATTATACTTGTCATCCAAGTCGTGATTGCGACCATAAAATTTACGGAGTGTAAATTTTAAGGGATTTTCTTCACACCTTTTTCTGGTTAGTAATGAATATATAGTACTGGGAAAATGTTCGAGCATTCTGTGTCAGCTGAGATACATGTATACCATATGCAGCGACCGAAGCGATTAACTACTCAGAAATGAGAACTTGACGATAAGGATTAAAATCATTTTGTTTTAGTCCATGTTGTGTCTTTACTCTCCAGCTGACTGGGATATACAAAATGTAAGTAGTCATTGAAATATTTGTTATTGGGTGAAAGAACATCATAGGCACATGACATTCAATAACTTAGCAATGTGCTTTTCTCTTTATCTTTTACAAGGTTTTGTATAAATTTGGCTTCATAAGAATGCAAAATAATAAAATATCCAAAATATTGTCAGCTTCTAAATCGATTAAAATCTTACAACCAAGATACAGGATTGTACAGTATTATACTTTAAGAAAGAAGAAGATAAAATACTTATAGTCACATATCAAATGATTTATATACTAACACATATTTTATGCATGAAAATGCATCATTTGACAACAAACGGATTTCCGTATATCCCCTTAGTAACTGCCGAATAGACTGGACAAGGTAACGTAAGTAAAATGTTCTATTTTATCAAAATTATGATTATTTGAACAAGAAATAAATAAATACGACTGATTAAGAAAGACATCTGAACACGTTCCATTGTATCTAGCAATATCTGATAATATGTTTGGCTTTATGAACCTCTGGTACAAAGCTCTGTCTTGGACAAGATAATGCTGATTATGTTTGATTCATTAAAATTTAATTACCCCTTGTAAGTGATTGGTATGTGACCAGTTACAAAATGTGTTCCATATCATTTTCTCATATTGTCAATATCACTGTAGTTAAGATTTCTACTGAAATACATAATAATTCTTTAAAATATTTGGGTTTGATTTTTATTCCATAGTCCATGCTTTACCAACAAACTAGGCTCCTTGAGTTAGCCGACAGTGTGATGGCAAGCACTACTACTAGTCCAATCTCTTTGTTTTGGGTCATTTTAACCTGGGTATGGGATGTTATCTCCTTGACATTTACCCCATTTCCTTTCTTTTTCATCTTATTCCTTTCTTGCTCACAATAATGGGCTTGTAGATATAGTTAACCTATATTGAGTTTAATTACTACAGGGAAACGGAATAAACAAAAGGGAGGTTTGCATGCCCAAAACCGGTTTAACCCTGGCTTTCGCTAGTGTGATAACAAGTTCGACCGTCGTTTGTTTGACGAAGTTTTCTGACGTATCACGTCCTATGAGCTTTGTGTGCTTTTATTGTTAAGGTATAATTTTGTGCCTTTACAAAATTTGGTTTTTGTCCCCCGCCTTTCGCGAAAGCGGGGGACTATAGAATTCGCCTTTCCGTCATTCCGTCATTCCGGATGTCGTTTCCGGATGATAACTTGAGTATCCCTTGCCCGATTGAAACAAAACTTATACAGATGGAAGGAATAGGGGAGGGCAAGAACCCTATTGATTTTGGGGTCAGTAGGTCAAAGGTCAAGGTCAAAATTTCTAAAAATAGAATTTATTGCACCTAAATTTGGTCCGTGTGGGAAATTTTTATTTTTTATCCGATTTCGATGGGATTTTTTCCATTAGATTCCTCTCAATGAATGCTTTCATACATATGCCAACAGATTTCTGGTATTTCTTACCGTTTTCAAGATAATTGGGGTCATAGGTGTTGGGGGGTGGGGGTGCCAAAAACATTTTTTACAAATTTTTCATCGGATTTTGATGGTGTTTTTTTGCAAATGCTTCCTCGTGAAAAATGCAATAAAACTCTCCCCTAACATTTTTTTTTCATCTTGTACCGTTTTTCAGGTAAAAGGAATTCCGTCATTCCGGAAATCGTTTCCGGATGGTAACTTGAGTATCCCTTGCTTATTATCCAATGCGATGGGATTTTCCCCGTTGGATTCCTTTCCTTGAATGCTTTCATGAAAATGCCAACAAATTTTTGTTGTATCTTTCAGTTTTTGAGGATATTGCACTCAAAGCTGGCAACAGGTAAAAAAAAACTCCATTCATCTAACATACAACTCTAAGGCGGGGGACCTTGAGCACTGCTCTATTTTTACTAAGAAAAGTTGTCGAAATGAGTTTGAACAGTCTACCAATATTAAGCATTTAGATTAGCAGGTAGAATATAAAAAACACATTTTGAAATCCTCTTGTATTTTAAGAGGGAAGGTAATTTCTATAGGAATAACTTGTGGCAGTGACGTTCGTCCTCAAAACAATCGAGTGTCAGGAAAGATGAGTATACGATTGACTGTATAAGGAAATTCAAACTCAAGTAACTTCCGTTCGTGACTTCTATTTTTTTTGTCGATAAAGAAACTGTACTACAGTTCAGAGGTTGTAGCAACTCACAATCGTTGAAGGGATATACGACAAATTATTTATGACTATTAGCGCCATTTTTAGCTGATATCTTTCTTTTCTCGTATGAGGCCAAGTTATTACAAGGGCGAACACAGAGAGAGAGAAAAAAACAAAACATTTAGCCCAGTCCTTTAATTTCAGCTTCAGCTACATAGACGATGTACTTTCTCTTAATAATCCAAAAATTCAAGGAATATTCACACCAGATCTATCCCAGTGAGCTTGAAATAAGAGACTATTACCTTTGTACTTAGTTCTTTTGATATACATTGACAAAGATGGACGTTTGAAATCTAAACTATATGACAAACGTGATGATTTTTACTTCCCACTTGTGAACTTCTTTCCCTTTCCGAGCAGCAATATACCTACTTCTTCAGCCTATGGAGTGAACATTTCACAGTTGATCCGTTACTGTCAAGCATGTATTTAATACAGCAATTTTTTTAATAGAGCAATACACTGCCCCAAAAGCTGCGTAGTCAGTGATTTGTTCAGCCTTTGTTACTTTCATCCCTTCAGAAATTTTATGGCCGTCACCAAGACATCATAGACAGATATGATATGTCTGTCCCAAATGAAAAATGACAGCTAGATTTCACGTCTTCACGGATTTGACATAACCAGTTTTGACTCAACCCTGGATTGACTCATTGATAGTGTGACGGGTGCCGCTGGCGGAGCTGGACATGCTTACCTTTCCGGAGCACATGGTGTCATTCCTGGTTTTCATGGGAGTTCACACTATGAGTTCCTTAGTTTTAAATGTCATCTTTTTATATCCGTGCATTGTGGCTATCCCACGTCTTTGTTTGTCTTTGTTTTTCTCTGTTGCCGTTTTTGCCATGTCTTTGGACTTTGATTTTTGTAATCATCATTTCCTTTGTTCCTTCAGTATTCTACTCTCGTTGTTAAAGTAATTCATTCTAGCTTTATTATTTTTTGACAAATTAAATAATTCTTCTAATATGCTGTCTTGGGTTGATTGAAAACTGCTTTATTGTTAAAAACTTTTTATTTCTAATTGGTTTTCTCTTCGTACCAGTCACCCGTGGAAAACAACTCTATAAACACGTATTAAATCTTTAAAGAACCATTTGTTCTAATTGCATTCGTTTGTTTTCTCGGTCGCTGTTTTTGATTTTATATCGCCTTACTATGGTCAGGGTGAGCTTTTGTCATCGCTTGGAGTCCGTCGTCCGTCATTCCGTCGCCCGTTCATCCATCAATCGTCCGTCATTGAATTTTCATTGAAAGATCTCCTCTAAAATCACTTAGCCAATTTGAATCAACTTGGTCGCAATAGTCCTTGGTTGGTCCCCTAAAAAGTTTGTGATTTTTATGTTCGTGCCTCACCCAAGATGGCCGCCAGCGGGGAACATAGTTTATAATAAGACCCTATCCAAAATGCATTTAAAGACCTTCTCCTCTGAAACTATTTGCATTAGCTTGGTACTTAAATCTTTTGATATAAATTGACAAAGATGGACGTTTGAAATCTAAACGATATGACAAACGTGATGATTTTAACTTCCCACTTGTGAACTTTCCCTTTACAAGCAGCAATATACATGTACCTACCTCTCCAGCCTATGGAGTATATATGAAAAAGAAAGGAAATGGGGGTAAATGTCAAGGAGACAACATTCCATACCCAGGTTTAAACGACCCAAAACAAAGCATCTAGGGGTCACCGTACGGTCTTCAACACAGTGAGGAACCTCACAGCATATAGCAATATTTCACAAAAGGATATGGAGTAAATGAACATGAGACCATAACACATATGTTAACTCCAACTGCAATAATTTTAATGAGCTGTATGACCATTTCGGAAATTAATTCCTCATCAGCAGCACTAGAACCAAAACAAAGGAAATCTATAATTTCAAAAATGTTTTAAATGCATAAAACCAAAAGAAATCCGAAATATCAGTAATATCAAATATAGCTAAGGACAAAACTCAATGGAGGGAGTTAATCCTAAGGTTTTAGAATTTACATAAATTTAGATGATAATAATTGAAAAAAGTGTACACATGAGATATATCTCATGTACAAGTACACCATATCTAAGAAAAATAAAGAGCATACATCTCTACCACGGGGAATTGTTTTACCAACTCCACACTGCAATAAAAGACAAACTCCTGTATTAAATATTTTACGAAAGGAAATGGAGTAAATGAACATGAGACCATAACACATATGTTAACTCCAACTACGATGGAGGGAGTTAATCCTAAGGTTTTAGAATTTACATAAATTTAGATGATAATAATTGAACAAAGTGTACACATGAGATACTATCTCATGTACAATTACACCATATATAAGAAAATAAAGAGCATACATCTCTACCACGGGGAATTGTTTTACCAACTCAACACTGCAATAAAGGACAAACTCCTGTATTAAATATTTTACGAAAGGATATGGAGTAAATGAACATGAGACCATAACACATATGTTAACTCCAACTGCAATAATTTAATGAGCTGTATGGCCATTTCGGAAATTAATTACTCATCAAGCCCTAAATGGCCCCAAAAAGGTAAAAAAAGTGAATAAATCAATGGAAACAAACCACATCCAATAACCCAAATATCAAGAAACTAAAATTTTATAAGAAGACAAGGACAAGCCAGTGACAAACAGATTCCTGACTTGGGACAGGCGCAAAAATGGCTATGGGGTTAAACTCGTTTTCTTGGATCCAAACCCTCCCCTTATGTGTGATGAATGGCTAAAAAATAAATACACACAAAGACTCACGATAAAAATCAAACTAGAAAAAAGTCCAACTTATCAAGACGAGTACCCTTACAATGAAGTACATAAAACATAAAGACAATACACACAGGTACTGTCCGGACAAATGCTCGCAGTTACTGACAACTAGCTAAGGACATAATTTCCGTTGACTATGATATCAAGCCTTCTTACATATGAAACTTCAATTGAAATACTTCTAAATAGATTAGGTATAACATCATCAGATATGAAAGAAGAACATGATATTGTGCAATGCCAAATACTGCCAATATGAAAAATTGTTTAAATTTAGTTATGGTGTAAAGCATTTAGGAGATGATTAATATTTTTGCCAACAAAAACCAGAAGTAAAGATTTAGCAGCAATGCTGTATTTATATCCTTTATGAATAAGTTTGTTCAACGGATTAATAAGTTTGGATGGACATTTTTTGAATTTATGCGCTTTGTAAATGATATTGCCAAAGAAGTTTGGATGTGAAATGCCCCGCTGTATAAGAGCCCTGCATGTAGAAGAAAATTTTCTTAATAAGTCAATGTATCTATAATAAAATTTAGAGAATATTTTTATCAATTTATGATATCTAAACCCTTGATGCAGAAGTTTTTCAGTGAGACAAAGATTTAGGTCGTTGAAGTCAGAAACATCACTACATACTCGTGCATATCGAACAAGTTGTGAAATGTAGACCCCGTAAGAAGGGGCTAACGGAACATCGCCGTCGAGATGGGGAAAATTAACTGTAGGGAAGGAGAAATCATACCTTTTATCAAAAACCTTAGTGTTCAATTTTCTTTGATTTATTGATATATCAAGATCAAGAAAAGGAGTATAATCACTGCTGCTATTGGATTTCTTTAAAGTAAGTTCTGCAGGATAAATTTCATCTGTAAAATTTAGAAAATTCAGGATTATTTAAAGCCAAAATATCGTCCAAATATCTATATGTATTGTTAAATTTATCCACTAAATGCTGTTTAGAAGGATCTTTTTGAATTTTTGCCATGAATTGTGACTCGTAGCAATAAAGAAATAAATCTGCTATGAGAGGTGCACAGTTGGTACCCATAGGAATACCTATTTTTTTGCCAATAGACTGTATCACCGAAACGAACAAAAACATTATCAAGAAGAAAATTTGATGCTTTTATCATATCATAGTGTACATTATCAAAAGTAGTTTACTTTGGTAAATGGAACCAAACCTTGTCACAATAGACCTTTGGTAGTCCCTTAAAAGTGATGTTTTATGTTCGCAAATTATCCAAGATTGCTTGTAGCAGGGAACATAGTTGAACATAGGACCCTATGGGAATTGCATTCAAAAATCTTTTCCTCTGACCTATTCAGCTAATTAGAACAAAAAACAAAACTTTGTCACAATAGTCCTTGTGTGGTCTCCTTTAAAGTTTGTGTTTTTTTATGTTCGTATCTCATCCAAAATGGCCACCAACGGGGAACATAGCTTAACATAGGACCCTATGGGAAATAGGGTTTTCTCCTCTGAAACTCCCGAGCCAAATGGAACCAAAGATGATCACAAGAGTCCTTGGGTTGTCATCTTCAAAGTCTGTGACTTTTAGGTTTGTACCTTGTCCAAGGTGACCATAAGGGGGAAACATAGTCTAATACAGAAATTAAAATGGATTCAAATTCTTCTCATATGAAACTGCTTGAGCAATTTTATAACATTTGCTCTATAAAAAAATCGGGCGCTATTTCTCAAAAATTTGTTTTTTATTGTTCGTTTATCATCAAGGATGGCAGGCAGCCGGAATATAATTCAGCATAGGGTCGGAAATGCATTCAGAGACCTCTGCATTACCCACTTTGATTAATTTATCAAATTTGATCAGTCAAGTCCTGAGATTGTGCCTTTCAAAGGTAGTGATTGCCATATTATTTCCTCATCCAAAATAGCTGCAAGCCGAAATCCATAACACCAACTTTGCCTCTCAGATTATCAAAAGACAATTGTTCAGGTGAGCGGTACAGAAGCTTTAGAGCCTCTTGTTTTTGTCAATTTCATGTGTATACTTTCCTAGGAAAGATCACGTTGATAAGCATTAAATATATAGCTAAGTATTTCTTTAGAACACATCGACAAACGAACGACGAATGAAAAAGGAATAAAGGGAAAATTCCAAAATAAAACAAACAAACAAACAAACAAACAAAACGGCAATTCATATCCAACACGAATTGAGGCAGCATGACAAAGTCAGAGCAAACAAATGAAACCGAACAAGAACGAAACGAAACTAAAAGCACTAGCAATATTAACCCCTTCAAAAACTTAAAGCATTATTAGGTGCTCAGGTATGGGTGAGCATGATCTATTCGACGCATGGCAGCTAGATTATGGCGTTGAAGAACCAAATAATTAGATGCAATTGGAACCAAATAAAGTTCTTCATATAAAAATGTGATCAAAAGTTAAGTAATTTTCTTAAAAAGCAATAAAAAATCACAAAATTTTAATTCTATGTAGCAATTGCACTCTTCAAAATCTTTTCAATTACAGCAAAATAGAGAAAATCTGACGACAGTTGATTCTTGGAAATCTACCTTGAAGCTGATTTTTTCCAATCATTTTTGATGAAACTGTTATTCTCTGTGACTGGATTGCAAAGGCCTTTAGATACCAATATTGGTAAATTTCCTGAAATTCTGAAAAACCAATATATTTTTCTTATTCTACACAGCAAATAGATTGACAAAATTATCTATTCCAATTTTGATAATTTTAATAAACTCCCATTAACTTTCATATCCAAAGTTCTGTAACAATAATTAAGAAGTTTTGTAGAAGATGTCAACATTTGATATGGAAATACCGCGTGTTTCGCAAACAGCTAATTACTAAGGGCATTTCTCATGGTCGTTTTTACAGTAATGTTGTTAAAAATGCAAAAGAAAAGAACTGATAAAAAATCCAGAAAAACTGGGACATAACTAACATTCTTACGTAAATGGGGATACTGACAGCATATTCTGCATGAATCCCTTTAATTAGATTTGGGATCCAATAACTTTTAAGATTTTACACACAAACTAGCCTCTCACTGGTACTGCCGATGTCTACTGAAATACATGGTGATCTTTACAAAACTTTTCGGAAAGTTTTGATTTGAGCTATTAAGCCTGCAGTTTAGCGGCCAGCACTCCTTGACAGAACTTTCCGAAATTACGTCTTGTCTATTTCTTTTTCAAGATATGGGTCTAAGAATTATTAAACTACCTGTATTGGGCTTTATTTGTATGTTTATTATGCTATAGGGAAACGGAATAGAGAAAGGGGAAGTTTGGATACCTATAATTTGGTTCAACCCTTTCGTTAGCCTCTTCCAGTTCCGGTACCAAGTCCTGCTATCCCGAGTTTCTATCTCTGTTTATGTGATTGGTGTCTTCCTTGTGCAACGCTCTTGCGGATGGAAGTCATGCGATTGTTATTTTCGGCCATTTTAGGTGTTTCCTGTTGTCTTTTCTTTCATCATACGATTATCCTTTATAATTTTGGTACTTATTTTATTTTGTAATTTCCAAATGTTATTCCGGCCACCTTTTGCAGTGCTCATATCTCACTATTTTGTAATGCAAAGTTTTCTCACAATCGACTTCAAAGTGTCTCGTGTTTGAATTGTCCATTAGCTTGAGAAACTAGAGCTTTTGTCGGACAAAGGATGACAGTGAATGTAAGATCACTTTACCAGTTTTATTTATGTTTGGTGAGGATCCCGCACCCTTGCATAAAAGATTAAAGACATTGATGCATCCTTAAATGATTTCCGCTCAAACTGGTGCTAGGGGACGTTTTGAATCTACTATGAGGTGTGATCCAGGCTCATTGTTGAAAGTTACATTGTGACCTCAAGATGCTGAACAATAATAAAAGCGTTGTTCCATTTCTTGGTTCTACCATATATTTGTAGATTTTGTCTAATGTGTATTTACTCCACATACATTTTATATTTAATACGGGAGTTTTTCTCTCCTGCAGTGCGATCAAATCCGTAAAAATATTACACTTGCAAGAGATGTATTCTTTCTATATATTTCAGTTATGGTGTACTTGTTTTTGTTCCGTATATGTATATACAATCAAACTTTCCAATTTTGGCATTTTTTGGTAATTTCCAAACGTTATTCTGACCTCTTATTTATAGTGCCCAAATCTCACTATTTTACATTTCCATGCAAAGTTTTCTCACTATAAATTTGATGAGTGCCGTTTAATGTCTATGTCTTGAAGCTGTCCACTGGCTTGAGACACAAGTGATTTTGTCGGCCGAAGGATGACAGTGATTGTATGAATACCATGCAAGTTTATATGCATTTACTCCATATCCCTTCATTGATTATTATTGACACTCCTGCTTCCATGACCAGAAAAGACGTGAATGTAAATTTTAGACATCTATAGCAATGAATTCCGCTCAAACCTGTGTTAGGGGTCGTCTTCAACTTACCTTGAGGTATGAGAAAGCTCATTGTGGTAGGCCTTATAGCGACTTCAAGATGAAGAAAAAAAGCTTTATTAGTACATTGCTTGGAAGAAACATGTATTTGTACAAACTTTGTTTCTTATTTTACAAAAGGATATGGAGTAAATGAACATGAGACCATAACACATATGTTTACTCCAACTGCAATAATTTGAATGAGCTGTATGGCCATTTCGGAAATTTATTCCTCATCAGCAGCACTGGAACCCAAACAAAGAAATCCATAATCTAAAAAAATGTTTAAAATGCATAAAACCCAATGAAATCCGAATAATCAGTAATATCCAATATAGCTAAGGACAAAACTACGATGGAGGGAGTTAATCCTTAGGTTTAAAATTTACATAAATTTAGATAATAGTAATTGAACAAAGTGTACACATGATATATTATCTCATGTACAAGTACACCATATCTAAGAAAAATAAAGAGCATACATCTCTTGTATATTTACTCCATATCCTTTCAATGTTTATTGTTTTGTCCATATCTAGAACATACTACGTTATTGATCTGTTCAAACTTTGTAAATATGCTTGTTTGCAGTCAGCACATCTAAAATTTCTGTTTTGACGATTGTTCTGCGAAAATAGTGCTCTAAAAACACTTTTTATTCAAGGTGTACGACGGAATCACACCAAATAATCATTGCTATTTTTCATGGTAGATCAATATCATATTAAATAGAAGTATTATTACAACATTATGATTATAAAGCGTTTGAGTAATCATTTAAATATTTTTCAGATTGACACAATGTTCATCCCGGTTGTACGATACTTTACCAGTAGGAAAATATTCTTGGATGTGAAAAGAAGTAAAAAATTATATCCGCTGCAAAGAGTAAGGTATCGACACGTTTATTGTCCTTTATTACTCGAAAACATTAACTAGGGTTAAACATTGGTTTTTGTTTAAGTGTTTTATTATGGTTAATAAAAAATTTAATCAAGTTTTTGACCATGTTTCCAATGGCGGGTATCTGAAACTTAAAACTTGTTTTATTATGACTTTGACATGCTTTAGGTTTAGCTTTAAAC
>MJUU01066929.1:41098-61652 GCA_002080025.1 Modiolus philippinarum | reverse complement strand
ATTTTATATTTGTCTGATTTAGACAGAGTGTTTTCATTGGAACCCTTGGGAAAAGTTTTCATACATGTATTGTGTCCACACTTGTACTGTGTCCGCACCTGTATTGTGTCCACACCAACTTAATTTTGCACTTACCATATCGATTCAGGGTTCAATAAGCGGGGGGTATCTTTGGCTGCCATTCGGCGACAGCTCTCGTTTTGTTCAGTTAAGGATGTTGTCTTAATTTGGTGACCACATGAGTATTTTTGAAATGTTGATTTTAATACGGGGGGAGGGGGGCACCTGGTCTGAAAATTGACGGGGATGATCCTCCAGAAGTTCAAAACCCTGACCACTTTCTAGACAAATTTTGATGGATTCCTATAACCACTGTAGACAAATGTGTAGAAAATAGAACCCTTTTTACAGAAAAAATTACTATTAATTTACATTTCAAGCCAATATGCCAATTATATAGTCAATAAATTTGTAAGAATGCAATTTTTATCAACTTTTTCCCGCTTAAAAATGTTTTCATGACATGAATGTTACCAGATACTCTGTAAGATACCCCATTATGAAACAGTAACACAGTAGTCTTCTGGTAAGTAATCTACATTATTTAGTATAATTCCGTACTTTGAAAATACTTAAGTATTTCGAGTTAACCATAACTAATTATCGACATTGCCGAGACACAATAGATCTTATTACATATAAGTGGAAAATTCACGGTGGGAAAATCACATTTGTATTGCATGTAAAATTTCAGTCAACCATCTAAGCCAATTTCTCGAAACAAGTCGAATATTAAATTTAAATGCCCACATCTCACTATTTTACAATGCCAAGTTTCTTACAATCGACTTGATGAGTGCCCTGTGTTTGTCTATATGTTGTAATCGCCGTTCCCTAGCCTAAGACACTAGTGCTTTTGTCGGGAAACGGATGACAGTGATTTAAAGTTTAATTTATGTTTGTTGACAACCCCGCATCCATGACCAGGAAAGACATAGATATAGCGTTGCTCGACAATTAGCAAAGAATTCCGCTCAAACCGGTGCTAGGGACCGTCTTGAACTTACTATGAGGTATGAGCAAAGCTCATTGTTGAAGGCCTCATGGTGACTTCAAGATGAAGAACAACAATAAAAGCGTTGTTCCTTTGCTTGTTTTTACCATGTATTTGTAGAGACTTTGTCTCATGTACATTTACTCCATATCCTTTCATCCACAATTATTTCCCTGAATACTGTTTTTCTTGTTATCATGTTTACTCAAAAATCGTAACCGATATCAAAATTCTGAGAGAGGGAAAAGTTGCATTCATCCAACGGATGATTTCTCATACGAAAAAATGTTTTTGGGTCGTGTCCCCGGTTATGCGTTTTTTTTCCCTAATTATGCAAAATTCTCAGAGTTATCGGATTTCCACCAAATTTTGTTTCCAGGTAGCTCTCATAGTCCTGATTACAAATGTGGGGTAAAAAAGTTTTTTTCGGCCGCCATTTTCAAAATGGCCGCTATATTCGAAATTTTGTTATCGCGATATCTCGGAAACGATAAAAAATTATAAAAACATTAAACTGCAAAAAGCTCCTTTTACTGAGATATACATTAGATTCAATTAAACGAAAACTCTGCAACTCTGCGACAAACCGGGTTTGAGTTGTAAACCTTGACGCATTTCGGTAAAAAGGTTTTTTGCGAATAACTTTTAAACGCTTACAGATAATATAGTAACATATACGTTTAAAGTGATCAGTGCGAAAAGACCTTCAATTAGAGTACCAGGTTGAAGGTCATCGGTGACCTTTGACCTTGTTAGGGGATAAACTCAGAAAGAATAATAGATAACTGAAAAAGTATATCAGCAAAAATGTTCAACATGTCAAGTGCTATATTTGTTTCATTTGGAACGAAACTCTCCGATGACTCCCTAAAGAGTTATTACATTTGACGCGTTTTTGAAAATGTTTTTTTTACATATAAGTTTTAAACCGTTACAGATAGTATAGTCAAGTAACATATCAAATTCATCAGTGAGAAGAGACCTGCAATTTCAGCACAAGGTCAAAGGTCATCAAGGTCAGAGGTCAAGGTCATAGCCAACATTTAGGTTTTTTTCCAGTTAAATCACCACAAAGGTAAGAGATAGGTGATTTAATGTAGCTGAGAAAATGTGTATCTCATTGAGGTCTACATTACCTTTGGTTTTAGACATAAGGCCCAAAGACCTTTTCGAGGTCCAATCTCAGGACTTTATGCTTATATCTCTTAAACTATTTAAGATACAAAGAAACACTAAAAAGGAAAAATATACAGCACGAAATGTTTTACAAAATTGGTTCAAGGTCCCTAGAAAACAACGCAATATATTATAAAAGTCCTATGCAGCCATACCTTAAAAGTTTTGTAATGTTGTGAAGGTGACATGCACTAAGTGACTTTCATGTCCTTAGCAACAAGCTGATTTTGGAAAAAGTCCTTAGTAACCACATACATGTAAAAAAGACTAAAAAGTTCAAAACACTTGTTTACATCATGTTTTTGACTATAATTGACAATAAAATCTAAATGATAACATGTTATCATGATGAAAACTGGTGAAAGAACTTGCAATTGTTCTCTGAACAATTGACTATTTAATTATTATTAATTCAAATGGGAAAACATATAAAAATACGTTTATATATCATAAGTCAGTAATAGAAACTGTCACACAATATAACTATTTGGGTATAATTATGAAATATAATGGCAAATTCAATGTGGCCATTAATGCCTTGATTGATAAGGCAAGAAAAGCATATTTTAAAATTAAAAAGAATGTTGGAATCAACAACCCATGTAGACTCTTGGAAAAATTATATGACTCTCTTGTTTCTCCTATCATGCTGTATTGCAGTGAAATTTGGGGTATTGACTTAAAATTCAAAGATACAGACCCAACTGAAAAATTTCATATGAAATTCATAAAAGAAATTCTTGGGGTTCATTGTAAAGCCCCTAATGATGCATGCCGAGCAGAATTAGCTAGGTTTCCCATGAAATACAAAATTAAACACTCAATTATTGGCTTTTTAGTTCATCTTTTATTTGATGAAAACACCCTTGCTTATGAAATGTATAATTCAACAAAGAATTCAAATCCCTGGACCAAAATAACAGAAAATATGTTAGACTCGCTGGGGTACAGTTATTTAATAAATAATCATATTATGCTAAATCATTCCTTATTACTTATAAAACGAAGAATAATAGATCAAGGAGTTCAAGAACAAAATTCAAATATTAACAATTCGTCAAAATTAGAGTTTTTCCTGGATGTCTACAGAATGGGTAACTTATGTTGGTAAATTAATCAACATAACTGACAGATCCATATTATGTAAAATTCGAACTAGTTCCCATCAGTTAATGATTGAAAAAGGAAGACATTTAAATATTTCTAAAAAGGACAGATTGTGTCCACTTTGTAGTTCCAATATTGAAGATGAATATCACTTTTTATTTAATTGCATTGGTTACGAAACCCAGCGAACTATTTTTGAAAATAAGATAACAAATCAATATAAACTCTATATGAAAATTAATAATAAAGAAAAATTAAATATAATTATGAATAGCAACTGTGTTCAAATTCTCAAAATGTCTTCTAATTTCATATCTGACTGCTTAGAATATAGAAAAAAGTAGAGTTCAATAATAATAAATCTTATGACATTCATGACTCTATGGTTTATTATCATATATTTCATTTGTTATTAACTGTCACATGTTATATTGGCCCTAACCACTTATTATAATTGAGTTTGTGCTAATAAAATATTTGTTTTTGTATTGTATTATTATTATTTCCGCCGCGAGTGACAAAAAACTACGCACATATCATTTTGACACTTGGTACGTAAGAAGTGGACCAAACCAGGATTCCGAATCTGAGTGCACGATAAAATTCTAATTTTAGTAACCCATATCAAAAATCTTAGATATGGAAAATGTTGCATACATCCTAATGTTAATGATACTATAGGGAAACGGGGAAGCGAAAGGGGAGGTTTGGGTACCCATAAACCGGTTCAACCCTACCACTGGCTTTTACTAGTGCCGGTACCAAGTCCGGCTATCCCGAGTTCCTATTGTTATTTATGTTTGTCTCTTGTTTTCATTATTGTTTTTCTGGTGCAGTTTGCTTGTAAATTGTGGCATGTGATTGTAGTTCCTGGCCATTGTAGGTGTTTGCTGTTATCCTGTTTTTGTAATCCTAGGGATGATTTATCATGAAAAAAAGCTTCTAAACGCTTACAGATATTATTGTAAACATATTTAAAATGATCAGTGCGAAGACCTTCAATTTGAGTACCAGGTTGCAGGTCATCGATGACCTTTGACCTTGACCTTTGACCTTATTATCAGAGAAACTCGGAAACCGTAATAGATAGTTGATCAAATGTAATACCTTCACGACACGCAACTTTGTTACATTTGGTCTGAAAAGATTCGACGACACTTTATTTGAGTTATTGCTCTTAGAACGATTTGAGTTTCCGTATATGCTAAACACTCCCAAACAATAAGTCGTAGAGACCTGAAACCTTCAAAATTGTTCATAGGTGATACATGGTCATCTAAAAATGTGAAGGTCAAAGGTCATTGGTCAAGGTCACCGATGACCTTTGGCCTTGTTATCACTTAAACTCGTAATCTATAAGAGATAGGTGGTCTAATGCATTGGAGAAAATGTGTGTCTAATTGTCGTCTGCACATTTTTAACCGAAATAGACAACAAAATCATAACTCAAACATGTAATCATTGTGAAAACTTGTGAAAGGCCTTGCAATAATTCTCTGAACAATTGACCTTTTCATTTAATCCCATCAGTGCAGTTGATACATTGATAATGTAATACCAGATGCAAAGTAAATTAAAAGGAAAATATTCCAGATTCTAATATTACGACTTTAAATCACTTTATATCCAAATCCGTGTAACAAATAATTGTATATGTTTAAGAGTAACGTCATAAACAGATGACGGTACTTTCGATAATTTCATAGATAGTTGCAACGCCACAGACTGACTAACGGCGTGAAATGTCGTTTCATCCATGTGTACTAGGACGGTTAGAACCGATCTAGGCATATACATGTATTTATATATAATCGGTTAGCTTAAGGTAAAATATTTTCCATCAAGTGCCAGCCTGAAGTAAAAATAATATAAATATATGGCTTAAGTTTATTATTTCTTAACCGAAACTAATTGTTATCGTCTTCCTTTACATTCGCCAAGGACCACGTGAATGACTACTAATTATAGTTTAATAAGGAACGATCAGTCTAATGAACTTAATGTCCTCTCAGGTTTATTTTATCATTTTAAAGCACTGATGAAAGACCCACAATCTTATGTAAACAACATTTTTATCTATAGACCCATATCTGAAATATTTGTATATATATTAAAAAAAATCCCACGCAATGATTTCATAATAATAAATCAACAATTACAAATCCATTCCATGTGAAAGAAGTATACAATACGTATTTGTTTTTTTAAAAGGTTTAGCTGTACTACAAAGTCAAAGTAGTGCTTGAATGACGACATATTTTACTTCACTGTAAGTCAAAAAGCAGTAAGTGATACCTGAAAAAGAGAAAACATATCAGCAATCAAAATTCTGGTATAAAAGTTGTTCTTATACGGAGGAAAAAACATTGATTTGTGGAATGAAAACAAAGAGGAAAACCAAATATATGAAACTGAACAGAAATTGTAGAGTTCAAAGTACTCAATTAAGAATTTACAATATGCGTATTTATCGTCAATATGTACATTTTTCTCTTTGATCTTACTGACTGATATTGTCAGTATCTCCGTACTGACCTTGACACAAGAAAATATCTGGCAATGACGTCTAGAATACGACGTCATGACTCTTATGACGTTACCGATAAAAACAATAATGGTAGTTTATAAAGTGTCGACAGAACATATCACTAGTATCACAGCTCGTCCTATCGGACTCGCCGCGATACGGTGATATTTTCTGTCTCGACCTTCAAAACTACCATTCTTCTATATATATCAGGTGCTTCGAGTGGTAATAAATTAAAGAAGAAACCGGGCATGTATCCACTTTCACACATCTATTACAAGGGTATTTATTTTTAACTTCAAACATAACAAGCGATGTAATATCTTAAATCAATCCAAGTAACAACCGAAAGCATTTTCTGTCAACATTAAAGTGTTATATTAATTTGTGTATCCATTTATGGTACCATACTTTTTGTATGGAAATAAAATACTAGTAAAATGTACTAATGTGTTTGGCAAGAACACAACATCGAACCTGTATTTTTTTCTTTTTTCTCAGAAAGTAACAAAATACCGAGGTAACTGTGAATTTAGGTTCTGCAAATGCGCATTTCGACAACTTAATGAGATATTAATTTTCTTGCAAAAATGACAACATGTATTCATTTTCAATTCATTTTTCTAGCCAAAATAGTTACAAATTCGATTTCAGATTTTCTCTTTCTTTTTATTTGCTTTTTCATAAACGCTTTTTTAATGACTGAGAAATTGCTTTTTTTCTGATGTAAAATGGGAAAATGGAAAATTTCCAAGTATGCAAAAAAATTTCCAAAACCAAGCAGGACTGAATATTTTTCCTATATAACCGCCATTTATTCACGCTAACGGGAGGCTTTCAGATTGATAGTGAACTTAAATATTCTACTACATATCAGTATTTCATTATCATAAGCAACTTGTGAAAGGCTTCCCTGTTTCCCTTCTTTTTTTTATTCATTGATCTGTATTGTGTAATAACCAAGATTTGCATATTGAAATATAATGTATCATTTTCAAATTTTGTATAACATTTTTAATTTTATATTTTCGTTATTTAATTATTTTGTTTTTTATACCTTGTAAAGTCGTCCAAAAATGTGTTTCTAAGTGTACTAAGTTGTACCTGAAATGGACGGAATAGTTTAGCAAAACTTGACATAAACAGCATATATACCTCAAGTGGTGCTTCTAATATCATATGACTTACTCGATTAATTATAGATCTAAGAAACATTTTAAGATCGAGGACTTAAAATTTAGGAGATATGGTCCTGACAATAAATATATTAGTATAATATGTTTAATTAAAAAAAAATAGTAATGGTGGATTACATGATACCCAGCTACGTTTCACAAAATTTCGAAGTATCAAGGGGCATAACTCCAGAACCCCTTGGACCTCTGAACCCATATTCGAACTCTACCTGAGTTTTGTGGTGAACAAGCTACATACCTAGTTTGAAGACTGTATGTTATTCTGTTCAAGAGTTATCAGTCGGAAACCTTCGGGGGACGGACGGACGGACAGACGGACAGACGGACACGACTGAGGGTATCACATAATACCACGCCACTACGTGTGGCGGGGTATAATAACAGAAAATAAGTACATTAAGTGAATATCGGCATAAGTTATATTTTGATTACTTTGACTTTTCTTTCAAAACAATAAAAAGAAAAAGGGCGTCATTGGGCAAACTAATTCCAATTTATTTGAATGGATAAAAGCAAAGGATTAAACATAAAGGGCTTGCAGCAAAAGATGTAAATTGTATTATCATCTTCTCTTACACTATCGATGTAAATTGTATTATCATCTTCTCTTACACTATCGAGGCAAATTGTATTATCATCTTCTCTTACAGTATCGATGTAAATTGTATTATCATCTTCTCTTACACTATCGATGCAAATTGTATTATCATCTTCTCTTACACTATAGATGCAAATTGTATTATCATCTTCTCTTACACTATAGATGCAAATTGTATTATCATCTTCTCTTACACTATCGATGCAAATTGTATTATCATCTACTCTTACACTATCGATGCAAATTGTTTTATCATCTTCTCTTGCACTATCGATGCAAATTGTTTTATCATCTTCTCTTTTACTATCGATGCAAATTGTACTATCATTTTCTCTTACACTATCGATGTAAATTGTATTATCATTTTCTCTTACACTAGCCATGCAAATTATATTATCATCTTCTCTTACACTATCGATGCAAATTGTATTATCATCTTCTATTACACTATCGATGCAAATTGTATTATCATATTCTCTTACACTATCGATGCAAATTAAACAGGCTTTACAGAACTAAAGTATGGGCAGCTATTTACGACAATTGCTGCTTTTATTCCAACCTCGCTAAAGCATGGCTGCAACGTGAAGCACAGTTTAATATTGAGAACTAAACTTTCCATTTAGATCATAATATGGTTATTTGTTCTCAATCAGTTCCATCGGTATGACGGCTTGCCAAAAATGTTCTGTGTTGGATTGTGTTCCCTTGATTCCGTCATATGATATACGGATCTCTTCCTTTGTTTTGTTTTCACTTTTATTCAGTTCTAATTCATCAACTTTAAATCGCTTTATATCCAAATTCGTTGAAAAATAATATATGCTTAAGTTTAACGTCATAAACAGATGACGGTTCTTTCGATAACTTCATAGACCAACGTCATAGACCAACTAACGGCGTCAAATATTGTTTCACCCATGTGTACTAGGACGGTTAGAATCGATCTAGCCATATACATGTATTTATATATAATCGGCTAGCTTGGGGGTAAAATATTTTCTATAAAGTGCCAGCCTGAAGTGAAAATAATATAAATATATGGCTTATGTTAATTATTTCTTAACCGCAACAAATCGTTGTCGTCTTCCTATACATTCGCCAAAGAGCACGTGAAAGATCACTTAATTTTACAAATTTTGTTTAAAACTAAGGAGTATCTCCCTCATGCATAGCTCTGTCCTTAGCTGAATTTTGGCTTTTCTTTTTAGATCCTTTTCGTTATTTGTTCTCCATCAGCTTTTACACGCTTTTCGGTTAATGGACTACCAAATGTTTTGGTTTTATCTGCACTGATGAGACATAAGTTGTCGAAATGCGCATATGCAGAAAATAAATTCACAGCCACTTCGGTATTTTGTTATTTAATTATGATTAAATTAGAAACGATCAGTCTCGTGAACTTAATGTCCTCTCAGGTTTATTTTATCATTTCAAAGCACTGATGCATGACCCACAATCTTATGTAAACAACATTTTTATGTATAGACACGTATATTCTGAAATATTTGTAAATAAAATGGAAAAAAATCCCACGCAATGATTTCATAATAATAAATCAACAAATACAAAACCATTCCATGTGAAAGAAATATAAAATACGTTAGCTGAAATACAAAGTCAAAATAGTACTTGAATGCCGACATCTTATACTTCACTGTAAGTTAAAAAGGGGAAAAGAGAAAAAAATATCAGCAATCAAAATTCTGGTATAGAAGTTGTTCTTATACAGAGGAAAAAAAAACCTTGATTTGTGGAAAGAATAACAAAGAGGAAAAACCAAATACTAGTATATGAAACTGAACAGAAATTGTAGAGTTAAAAGTATTAAATTAAGAATTTAGAATATGCGTATATATCGGGTGCTTCGAGTGTTAATATATACTACTCAACAAAAGAAACGATACACAGTTAATTTTGTAAATATTTTTGTATTTCGCAATTTATAGTTTTCATTTTAGTGTATTAATGTACCCATCGCCAAAACGCATTTGATTATCCAATTTTTAAATCGATTCCGAAACAGATACGATGAAAATCCGGAATGGTGTTTTTCGCCCGATGATTGAGTTCGCCGTTTACTGATGGATGATTTAAATTGTTTGATGTCAATAATTGGGACACTTCATCATGTTAACAATTTGCCATTCAAAACAGTTGAAAACAATGGCTCATTTCGATGCCCCGTTCAATCCTAAATCAAAGTGGACATTTACTTAGCGCGGTCATACCGTCGATCTTGAATTTTTTATTCGAAATTCATTATTATGTGAAAAGAAGAACAAACTAAAGACTATTGATTAATCTAAAGCAAACATGCTCATAAAATGATAAATCACGTGACAGCACGTCCAGTGAGACGTCGCAACGTCAAGATCGCATAACACGCGTTTAACGCTGATGAGAACGGTATTTGAAAATGGAAAATAGCCTGAGGAAATCATGGTCGACATAGCAACAGAAGTTTGAAGTCAACCGGTTCAAAAATGTGTTGGTTTGGTAAAAAGAAAATATGGATATACTCATTATTTACGACTGCAAACAAATATTCCGGATTATGACCTTGACCGTGACCGGAGATGGTTCAGAAAATGTAAGATAATTTTTTTTGGTATAATGCTGTTAATTCCTATGTGAGAAAATACATTTTGTCTACGAGTTACGGTTTTTTTCTAAAAAGTAAAATATCATTTTTGATAAAATCTTTGTATCGTTTCTTTTGTTGAGTAGTATATATGCCCGCAATAATGAAACTCATTATATGCGGGCAAAAGGGACATTTTCTGCAAAAACACTGTCCCAAAAGCTGTTTAGTCAGGGATTTGTTCAACCTTTCTTAATTTCATCCCTCAAGAAATTCTATGGCCGTCACCATAGCATCATTGAAAGATATGACGTGTCAGTATCCCAAATGAAAGTGGACATTTTCAGCTAGATTCACGTCTTCCCGGATTTGACTACCGACTTTGACATTTTCCCGGATTGAATCACTCACAGTGTGACGGGTGCTATTAACAGAGCAGGACATGCTTACCCTTCCGGAGCACATGATGTCACTCTCAGTTTCACTGGAGTTCACACTATGAGTGCCTTTGTTCTGAATGTTGTAATTTTTGGTTCTGTGCTTTGTATCTGTCTAACGTCATTGTTTTTGTGTCTAACGTCATTGTTTTCTGTGTTCTCGTTTTTGCCCTGTCTTTGGGCTTCGATTTTTGTGAATTTCACCCCTTTGTTCCTTCGGTATTTTACTGCCGTTGTTCCATATAAAAACGATGCCCGCAATCATGAAACTCAATATAATTTGAATAGAATCATATGGGAAACTGGACATTTTCCGCAATCGATATAATATCAATGCCAGTAATCATGACTTTATGTAATTTCAATAAAATCATATGGCTGCAATTTGACTAAAAACCAATGGCAAAAGGACATTTTCTGCAATCTATATAATATTGATGCCGGCAATCACGAAACTTCTTATCCTGTTTTGATTACAATATTTAATACAGAGAGAAAAGCCACTGTAGACACCTGCCAAGTTTTTCAATAAGAAATTTAAATATGTTATATATTTGTACTTGAACTTAATATATTAGTCCCAGATTTGGACGACTTTTGTTTTAATCTTCTAGTCTAAAACGTTAATTTGTACAGTACGTACTTGGTTATTATAAGTATCTAAGTGATTTCCGAGTACATTTTTCTCAGTAATTTCCAAAGTTCTCGTCTATTCTTTGTCGACTACAAAAAGTGTGTTGCAACCAATCACTTAGTATATACAATGTACTTAACATTAAGACAATAGGGAAGTGTATTTTGTAAACTGTTGACATGTCCAACCGGAACACGACCTCATGCTTCATACTTACATAACAACAATAAACTTTTTTTCAGAGAGAAGCATGAATTAATAACTTATATATTTTGTTACACAACTAAATACAAGACAAGAATACTAAAATACTTATTGCATTTCCACCGCTCTCTTCTTTCAAATTAATATAAAACACAATGATCTCTTATGTTTTAAGAGTAAATCTTAATTTATGAATTTCAAAATATAATTTAATATTGTTTCTCTTCCTTGAAAAAACCATGCCTTTGTTGGTCTTTTATAGTAGGTATTCCATACAGTTTTTTGAATTTTATTTAGTTTTACACTTGTGTCGTTGTTGAACATTTAGCAAAGAATTCCGCTCAAACTATTGCTAGGCGCCGTTTTGAACTTACAATGAGGTATGAGCAAAGCTCATTGTTGAAGGCCTAATTTTGACTAAGAGCAACAATGAAAGCGTTGTTCTTGCTTAGATCTCCCATGTTGTCTCATATGAATTTATTCCATATCCGTTCATATAAGAAAGAAAAGAAATACGGTAACTGTCAAGGAGACAACATCCCATCTCCAGGTTAACACGACCTAAAACAAAGCGTCTAGGGGAGAGTTAATTTTACGTATGTTTTTGAGATTGTCAAAAATCTCAATATTTATAAACTTACATTTATAACATTGACTAAAATGAAAAATTACATCATACTGAAACAGGTATTTTGTTTATAAAAATTCATTTCGATAACCACTAGAAAAGTGTTTTTCTCCTATTTCGTTATTTTTTTTTATTCTTTTGGACAACATGAACATAATTGATCTTTTTAATTTAAGTTATTTTTTGTATTTTCCTCATGTTACTCATTGTATTTTATGTGTCTGAGTGTAAATAAAGAATCAGAATCTGAATCTACAGCTACATGTATAAAAGATTGATTCAGAGAAAGTTTCTTTCGTCTAGACAGTAAATGTAAGTATCTTCAATTTTTGAGACTAAACCTGGTCATAAAAAATATAAAAGGTCATTGATTCTTTGGTAAGAAGCTGAAGCTAGTAAAATAATTATATGACTCAAGCACATATTGAAATACACATTTTTTAGTTATGTGTAAACTCACAATGAAGTAAGTGAGAACCGAAAAACGGGTCAATCCAGGGACAACGGCAATATCGGAAACAAGGACACCACATGAGTACGGGACATTAAACGGAATGACGGCCCACATATAAATGAACAACACGGACCCACTATAAACCAGAAGTGAGATCAGGTGCACTGGTAGAGTAAGTATCTCCAGTTTCTAATAATACACCCGCTGTGTTGAGCATGTCAACTACGGTAAAGTCAAATCCGGCAGAGAAAAAAGTTAAGCTATGTTGTCATCTCGGTAATAAGATATCCCGTAGCGGTTCACAAGATCGTGATGTCGACCGTAAAATTTCTGTAGTGATAACTTAAAGTTATTGGTAAAATACCCTTGTTTAAGTGACCTATTTGTAAGAAACCGTTCTCTACTAGTAAATCTTGAATAACACCACAAAATTGGATTTGTGAAGAAAAAAACTGTCCTGTAAAGTTTAACCATTAAATAAAAGTGACAACAAAAGTCCGAAGCGTTAAGCAGGCACAGATTGTTATTATAAGATATAATTATAGTGAACTTTCTAAAATCAACGTCTCAAAATGAGCGAAGACAGAGAGAGAGAGAAAAAAAAAAGAAATATTCACCTTAATTTCAAGTCTCCATATTTAGCACACACGCTACTTAAAACTTCCTGAATGTATCTTGTACATGTAAATCATACTGCACATACACCCCCACTTACGAAACACTTATGATAATTTGAATAAATGTGTTTGGTAAATTCTACATACAATTTACTTCATCGATACCACTAATGATCCACATGACTTCCGATCATGAGTCCTAAAAACACATAAATTTGTGTTTGAAAATTTGTTCAAGTATTCAGTATTGAATTATTTCCCGATCAATTCCTCTCCCTACAAGAGCACAGGATTTATACCCTTCCGGAATACCTGATGGTCTTCTCTTTTTCATTGGAGTTCACACGGTTAGTGCCTTTGTTTTGTATGTGGTGTTTTTATTTCATGGTTTTGTAGCTGTCTAACGTCATTGTTTTTCTTTGTTCTCGTTTTGCAAAACTTTGGACTTCAATTTGTGTAACTATCAATTTTTTGTACCACTGGTATTCTACTGTCGTTGTATCATTAGGTCTCTACGGTAACAGTTAAATCATTCGAGAGTGTTTCACAAAATGTATGTTATACTTTAATACAAACCAGGAATCTGTTTTTGGTGACCGCAAACTATGTCCGATAATATTTTTTGTGACCCCTCTGATTATTTTTTTCTTCTTCTGAAAGAGCGGATATTATAGAATGTTGTAATTTGGTTTGTATATAAATGCAAAAGATTAAGGAAACAGACCTATGTAGCTTCTTCAACGAAACTCAAGAAACTATTATTCATTAATTTTGGGATTGTTCCTTGGTTAAAACATTGTGGCTAAACTTGGCTGAAACTCTGCAGAACAGTTGTGATCTAAATATCATCCTGTCAAGAAAAAATGTAATTGTAGGTTTAGACATTGATCAAGTGTCTTTGAATTTGGTTTTGTAATAGTTAAATACTACATATATAGCAGTAGATTCATAAGTCAAACACCAACACATGACAGTACAATAATTAAATTGAAAATAATTGCGTACAAAATAAAGAAACTGGCCACTTTATTCCAGAAGCCACCTTCAGTTAAAATAAGAACTGAAAATGAGTGATCCGCTTTTAGTAATATACTTCATAGATATGGCATAAAAGTTATAAAGAATATGGTTTGTAGAACTTTTTTTCACAGCATAGGTGCACAAAAAATGTGTTATGTTATACTGATTATTAAAGGATTATATGCCATACATCATGTCTACATATATTAAATAATTTTACAGTTACTCTTATATGGACCATGGCTACCTCTCTTTTTGTTATTTCTTTCTTAACTTAAAGACTCTAAAGATTTCCTTTTTATAAGATGTGTTGTACAAATAGAGCATACTTTGTAATTTCTTTTCTATTTCTTCCTCTTTTTAAGTGTACCATAATATACAAATATGTATGCAATGTTAATCCATACACTCTTGTAGGATTTGTGAATATTTGAAAAAATAAAAAGTTACAAAAAAAAATGCAAATGCTTCCGCTTTAAACACACCTTGCAGTTCACAGAGCCCTTTTTGTACCTTTGCAGTTCACAAAAATTTTATGTTCAAACACCGGCAAGCGAATACCGAAGCATAAAGATAGAAAATAGTAATGGTGCATTACATTAAACCCCGCCACGTTTCACAAAATTTTAAGTGAAAAGGGGCATAATTCATAAACCCCTTGGACCTCTGAACTAGAAATCAAACTTGAGTTTTGTGGTAAACAACTTACATACCAAGATTGAAGATTGAAGACCTTATGTTTTATCAGTCGGAAACCCCAAATTTGCAAAGTTTCAAAGTTTCAAGGGGCATAACTCCAGAACCCCTTGGAAATCTGAACCCAAAATAGAACTTGGTCTGAGATTTATATTAAACAACTTAGATCAACTTACATACAAAGTTTGAAGACAATATGTTATTTCGCTCACAATTTATCAGTCGGAAACCCTAAAACTCGTACTATTTCAGAGTATCAAGAGGCATAACTCATGAACCTCTTAAACCTCTGAACTCGAAATCAAACTTGACTTGAGTTTTGTGGTAAACAACTTACATACCAAGTTTGAAGACTTTATGTTATTTCGCTCAAAAGTTACGACTCGGACACCCTAAAATTTGCAAAATTTCAAAGTTTCAATGGCCAAAACTCATGAACCCCTTAGACCTCTGAACCCAAAATAAAACTTGCTATGAGATTTATAGTAAACAACTAACATACCAAGTTTGAAGACAGTATGTTATTTCGTCCACAAATTATCAGTTGGAAACCCTAAAATTCGTAAAAAATTGAAGGAACATAACGCATGAACCCTTGGACATCTGAATCCTGAATCGAACTTTGACTGGGATTTATATTAAACAACTTACGTACCAAGTTTGAAGACATTACGTTATTTCGTTCACAAGTTATCAGTCGGAAACCCTAAAATTCGCAAAATTTCAAAGTTTCAAGGGGCATAACTCATGAACCCCTTCGACATCTGAACCCAAAATCCAAGTTGATCTGAGTTTTGTAGTAAACAACTTGCATACCAAGTTTGAAGACTTATGTTTTTTTCGTTCACAAGTTATCAGTCGGAAACCTTCAGGGGACGGACAGACAGACGGACGGACAGACAGACAGTCAGACAGACGGACGGACGGACAAACGACTGAGGGTATCACTTAATACCTCGCCACTACGTGTGGCGGGGTATAAAAAGGAGGAAAACTTAAAATAAAAAACAAAAATTATTTTTAAGAAGCAGCACAAATGGAGGCAACATTATAAAGACACACCCCGAAAAACAACCAAAAACAAATCAAAACAAAATAAAATAAAAAAAAATAATAAAAAAAAAAATAAAAAAACAAAAGAATTAAAAAAGCAAAAAAAAAAAAAAAAAAAAAAAAAAAAAAAAAACAAAAACAAAAACAAAAAAAGTCCAAAAACAACTAGAAGTAGTGCCATCAGAAATGGTGGCCGTTCCCGCACTCCCTGTTTGACACAGAAAACAGTTGTTATAGACCCTTGGTGTAATTGTCTTCAACAATTTGGAATTCAAATTATGGATAATCACTTTTTTTACCAAAAAGGAATACAAGGATAAATGGCTACCCAAAAATAAGAGTTGTTTCAGGAAGTTCACCAAAATTGGAATCCAATATTTTTGAAAAGCTAATCGGTGAACATATTTCTCCTAATTCAAACAAATGATTAAAGTATGGTTGCTAAGTAGAATTCCAAAAAATAAGTGGTCTTTGAGATATTCAAGAAGTTAACCAAAATTGGAATCAAATTTTTGGAATTAAATTTTTGGAATCAAATATATGTAAATATTTGTTCAAAACAAAACAAATTCTAATAGTATCGTTGCTAGGTAGAATTCCCCAAAATAAAGTTGTCTTTCAGACTTGTTTGTCTTTTGTATTTTTATTGTGGGTTTTTTCTTTAGCAGTTCCTATTTACTTTCTGGTATGTGGCTATGTTTTTCGGCCATTGTAGGTGTTTCCTGTTATCTTTTTTTATTCCATTTTACAGGAAATTTACCAAAATTGCACTCAAATATTTTTGAAATCCAATTTGTGAAAATGTTTGTCCTTATTAAAACAAATTCTCAAAGTATGTTTGCAAGGTAGAATTTCAAAAATAAGTAGTCTTTGAGACTTTCAGGATATTTACCAAAATTGGAATCAAATTTCAGAATTCTAAGTAACTTTATTTTTTCTAAACACTTCCAAAAAAATATGAGATCATATGCTAAAAGTACAAAAATATGAGTCTTTGACATTTTCATTAAATTTACCAAAGTTGGAACCGGAATCGAAATTCCAAAAGCTTATTGCAAATCTGCACACCATATGCTACAATTCTATAACAAAATTAAATCCATAAATCCAAAAATGTCGGAGGAGTTAAACTGACAAGCTTACATGTGTCAAAATGGACATCTTGGGGCCTCTTGTTTGCACCAACACCAATATCAAAAATCCGAAAGCTTATTGCGCATCTGCAGCAACAATTCTATAACAAAATCCAAAAATGTAGGAGTTCCACTGACAAGTTCACATGTGTCAAAATGGACATCTTGGGGCCTCTTATTTGCACCAAGACCAATATAAAAAAAATCCGTTTATTGCGCATCCGCAGCATATATGCAACAATTCTATTACAAAAATTAAAGCACTGAATCCAAAAATGTAGGAGGAGTTCCACTGACAAGGTTCTTCTAACGGACAGACGGACAGACGTACGGACGGACAGAGGAACGGGACCAAAACAATATCCCCGCATTTTCTTCAGAAAACTGCGGGGATTAAAAAAACACACACAAACAAAACAAAACAAAACAAACAAATAAAATACAAAGAATCCAAACCAAAAATGAACTAGAAGTGGTGCCATCAGAAATGATGGCCATCCCAGCACCTCCCTTTTTGACAAAGAAAACAGAGTTCCACTGAAAAGCTGAAATGTGTCAATTCAATATTCCGGCTAAATGATAAAAAACCATGGTTAATGAATACCGAAATACAAGGGATATGAAAAAGAAAAGAAATGGAGTAAAATGTCAAGGAGACAACATCCATTCTCAAGGTTAAAACGACCCAAAACGAAGCATCTAGGGGTCACCGTACGGTTTTCAACACGGTGAGGAACCTTATACCATACAGCAAGCTCCAAATGGGGACAAAATTAATTACAAAAGTTAAAACTCGGAAAACATGACAAAAACCAGAACACTGAAAAAACAAAGACACGAGACAACCACAAAGTACATATTAAATGAAAACAAAAACATATTGGCTTTTTTTAATTAGATAGTATTGGTAATCTGTTTTCTATCATTTTTAACATGTCTTCCAAATATTTGAATTACAGTTTATCTGCTCTGAAGAGACATAAAGGGAAATGACCATATACAGAAGCAAAATTTACAGTATGTTCGGTATTTAGTTATTCAAAATTTAGGAATTTAAAATGATACCGGGAGTAACATCAAGTGTTCCGGAAGGGTAAACATGACTTTCGTCGCTTGCAACAACCTCACACTATCAACGAGTTACGCTGCATCACACTATAAATTTTTCACAAATAAATGATATGCAAAATAATACAATTTCTTAGGTTTTTCTGTGCAGATGAAATCAGGACATTTGGATGTCCATTAATTGAAATGCGTGTTGAAGCTGATAGAGAATAAAGAACAAATAATCAGAATGATTTTAGTAAAAAGCCAAAGTCAGCTAAGTACAGAGCGATACACTAGGAGATACTTCTTAATTAAAAACCAAATTGTGTTAAATTTAAATATTGCAAGTTTCAGTTAAAATAGTTTTTTGAGCCAGCACCGAAGTACTGACTACTCGGTAAGTGAGTACCCTAGGGGACTAACAGTTCAGAAGCAAAGGCATCGACCCAGTGGTAAAAAAGACCTACCACCAGTTTACTACGATCTAGTTATTACTACGATAGAGAGGGAGGTATGACGAGCCATAAAACAAGTTTACTGCGACCTAGTTATTACTACGATAAAGAAAGAGGTATGACGAGTCATTAAACCAGTTTACTACGACCTAGTTATTACGTCGATAGAAAGGGAGGTATAACGGGCCATTAAAACCAGTTAACTACGACCTAGTTATTACTACGATAGAGAGGGAGGTATGACGAGCCATAACACGAGTTTACTACAACCTAGTTATTACTACGATAGAGAGGGAGGTATGACGAGCCATAACACGAGTTTACCACAACCTAGTTATTACTACGATAGAGAGGGAGGTATGACGAGCCATAAAACAAGTTTACTGCGACCTAGTTATTACTACGAGAAAGAAGGAGGTATGACGAGTCATTAAACCAGTTTACTACGACCTAGTTATTACGTCGATAGAAAGGGAGGTATAACGGGCCATTAAAACCAGTTAACTACGTCCTAGTTAATACTACGATAGAGAGGGAGGTATGACGAGCCATTAAAACCAGTTTACTACGACCTCGTTATTACTACGATAGAGAGGGAGGTATGACGAGCCATAAAACCTGTTTACTACGACCTAGTTATTACTACGATAGAGAGGGAGGTATGGCGAGCCATAAAACCAGTGTACTACGACCTAGTTATTACTACGAAAGAGAGGGAGGTATGACGAGTCATAAAAGTAGTTTACTACGACCTAGTTATTACTACGATAGAGAGGGAGGTATGACGAGCCATAACACGAGTTTACTACAACCTAGTTATTACTACGATAGAGAGGGAGGTATGACGAGCCATAAAAGCAGATTACTACGACCTAGTTATTACTACGATAGAGAGGGAGGTATGACGAGCCATAAAACCAGTGTACTACGACCTAGTTATTACTGCGATAGAAAGGGAGGTATGACGAGTCATAACACGAGTTGACTACGTCCTAGTTAATACTACGATATAGAGGGAGGTATGACGAGCCATAACATGAGTTTACTACGACCTAGTTATTACTACGATAGAGAGGAAGGTATGACGAGTCATAACACGAGTTTACTACGACCTAGTTATTACAACGATAGAGAGGGTTGTATAACGAGCAATAAAACCAGTTTACTACGACCTCGTTATTACTACGATAAAGAGGGAGGTATGACGAGCCATAAAACCAGTTTACTACAACCTAGTTATTACTACGATTGAAAGGAAGGTATAACAAGCCATTAAAACCAGTTAACTACGACCTAGTTATTACTACGATAAAGAGGGAGGTATGACGAGCCATAAAACCAGTTTACTACGACCTAGTTATTACTACGATAGAGAGGGAGTCATGACGAGTCATAAAACCAGGTTACTACGACCTAGTTATTACTACGATAGTGAGGGAGGTATGACGAGTCATAAAACCAGCTTACTACGACCTAGTTATTACTGCGATAGAGAGGGACGTATGACGAGCCATTAAAATCAGTTAACTACGACCTCGTCATTACTACGATAGAGAGGGAGGTATGACGAGCAATTAAACAAGTGAACTACGACCTCGTTATTACTACGATAGAGAGGGAGGTATGACGAGCCATTAAAACCATGTTACTACGACCTAGTTATTGCTACGATAGAGAGGGAGGTATGACGAGCCACCAAAACCAGTTTACTACGACCTAGTTACTACCACGATAGAGAGGGAGGTATGACGAGCCATTTAAATCAGTTTATTACGACCTCGTTATTACTACAATAGAGAGGGAGGTATGACGAGCCGTTAAAACCAGTAAACTACGACCTCATTATTATTATGATAGAGAGGGAAGTATGACGAGCCATTAAAACCAGTTTACTACGACTTAGTTATTACTACGATAGAGAGGGAGGTATG
>MJUU01066929.1:14524-38931 GCA_002080025.1 Modiolus philippinarum | reverse complement strand
TTTTGGTAGCGAAAATAATTTTCACATAAAATTTGCTCCAAAATAGATTTTTTTAATGAAAAACCATAGCCCTCTCCCCCCTTATTCAAGTTAAATGGTTAGTCCCTAATTCCGTGTATATTTGCGGATTCTTTGCAATGTCTAATTTACCTAATTTGCAAATACATTACACTGTAACACAGTTAATACACTGCTCAAGACTGAACATTTGATTGTCTCTCGTAATATGCATACATTGAAGATAAACGTTGTCGAAATGCGAATATATAGAAGCTAATATCACGGCTAGTTCGCTATTTTGTTACTTATTGCTACTGGGCCGAAGCCTTTACTGGTGGACTGTTGGTTCCAGATGACAGCTCTAAGTTTAGAATTGTTCTAGAACGGCTCTAAAGCAGTCATAAAAGCAGTCATTTTGTAGGATTGTTCTAAAAACGGTCATTGTCGAGAACAGTTCTAAAAACTGTCATTGTCAAGAACAGTTCTAAAAACGGTCATAACCTGTTCTAAAAGCAGTCATAGTCAGGAGTTGTTCTAAAAGCAGTCATGGTCAGAAGTTGTTCTAAAACCAGTTATAGCTAAGAACTGTTCTGATTAAAAATAAATTATTTAATATACTCAGAAATCACTGAGATACATATAATAACCAAAGACATATATATTAACATTTTAGACTAGAAGATTAAAACAAAAATCGTCCAAATCTGGGACAAATTAATTAACTCAAAGTACAAATATATAACATACTAGTATTTAAATTTCTTACTTCTTATTGTAGGAGGCTACAGTGGCTATTCTCTCAGCATGATATACTGTAATCGAAATATGACAAGAAGTTTCATGATTGCCAGCATCATAATTATATCGATTGCAGAAAATGCCCATTTTGCCATCTGTTTTAGTCAAATTTAAAGGCAGTTTCGTGATTATGGGTATGATTATAATATTGATTGTAGAAAATGTCCTTTTTGCCATCTACATTTGTATTTTTAGTCAAATTACAATAAGATTATTTTATTGTGGGCATTGATATTATGTCTATTGCAGAAAATGTCCCTTTTGAAATATGATTTTATTCAAATTATATTTATTTTGATCATTGCTGGCATCGATATTATATCGATTCCTGACAATTTCCCTTTTGCTTATGATTTTGTTCAAATTAAGGCCTTCCAACCTTACTGCTTTCTGGGAGTTTAAGAGGAAAACCCCCCTGGAAGCTCAAAAAATCAAAAGTTGAAATTCTAAATAAAAGACACTTGAAGACAAATAAACAACTAAGGAAGATTTCAATGTAATGGTGAAACACATAAGGACATTATACACAACAAAAGCATACCATAAGTCCCCCTTTTGCCAAGTAATAAGGACGTTCCTTATTTGACACGCAGCAAAACCCCCATGGCGATTTTCTAATGTTGGCAGGTCTGCCAATTACATTAAATTTCCTGATTGCGGGTATCGATATTATACCGATTGCAGAAAATGTCCCTTTTGCCATATGAATTTATTCAAATTATATTGAGTTTCATCATTGCGGGCATCGATATTATATGGGTTGCAGAAAATGTCCCTTTTCCATCTGTTTTTAGTAAAATTCAGTAATTTTATTGAATGTGGGCATTGATATTATGTCGATTGCGGAAAATGTCCCTTTTGCCATATGATTTTATTCAAATTATATTTATTTTGATCATTGCTGGCATCGATATTATATCGATTCCAGACAATTTCCCTTTTGCCAATTGTTTTTAGTCAAATTACAGTAAGTTTATTGATTGTGGCCATTGATATTATGTCGATTGCGGAAAATGTCCCTTTTGACATCTGATTATATTAAAATTACATTAAGTTTCATGATAACGTGCATTGATATTATATCAATTGCAGAAAATGTCCCTTTTGCCATCTATTTTTAGTCAAATTACAATAAGATTATTTTATTGTGGGCATTGATATTATGTCTATTGCAGAAAATGTCCCTTTTGAAATATGATTTTGTTCAAATTAAGGCCTTCCAACCTTTCTGCTTTCTGGGAGTTTTAGAGGAAAACCCCCCTGGAAGCTCAAAAAATCAAAAGTTGAAATTCTAAATAAAAGACACTTGAAGACAAATAAACAACTAAGGAAGATTTCAATGTAATGGTGAAACACATAAGGACACTAGACACAACAAAAGCATACCATAAGTCCCCCTTTTGCCAAGTAATAAGGACGTTCCTTATTTGACACGCAGCAAAACCCCATGGCGATTTTCTTATGTTGGCAGGTGTGCAAATTACATTGAGTTTCCTGATTGCGGGTATCGATATTATACCGATTGCAGAAAATGTCCCTTTTGCCATATGAATTTATTCAAATTATATTGAGTTTCATCATTGCGGGCATCGATCTTATATGGGTTGCAGAAAATGTCCCTTTTCCATCTGTTTTTAGTAAAATTCAGTAATTTTATTGAATGTGGGCATTGATATTATGTCGATTGCGGAAAATGTCCCTTTTGACATATGATTATATTAAAATTACATTAAGTTTCATGATAACGTGCATTGATATTATATCAATTGCGGAAAATGTCTCTTTTGCTATATGATTTTATTCAAATTATATTGAGTTTCATGATTGCGGGCATCGGTATTATATGGATTGCAGAAAATGTCCCTTTTGCATCTGTTTTTAGTCAAATTACGGTAAGTAGTAAGTTTATTGATAGCGGGCATTGATATTATGTCGATTGCGGAAAATATCCTTTTTGCCATATGATTTTATTCAAATTATATTGAGTTTCATCATTGCGGGCATCGATATTATATCGATTGCAGAAGAAATCCCTTTTGTCATCTGTTTTTAGTCAATTTACAGTAAGTTTATTGATTGCAGGCATTGATATTATGTCGATTGCTGGAAATATCCCTTTTGCCATATGAATTTATTCAAATTATATTGAGTTTAATCATTGCGAGTATCAGTATTATATCGATTGCAGAAAATGTCCCTTTTGCCATATATTTTTAGTAAAATTACAGTAAGCTAATTGAGTGCGGGCACTGATATCATCTAGAATGCAGAAAATAAGCCTTTTGTCATATGATTTTATAAACATTACATTAAGTTTCATGATTGCGGCCATTGGTATTTATCGATTGCAGAAAATGTCCCTTTTGTGATTTGTTTTTAGTCAAATTACACTAAGTTTATTTATTGCCGGGATTGATATTATGTCTATTGCGGAAAATGTCCCTTTCGCAATATGATTTTATTCAAATTACATTAAGTTTGCTGATTGCGGGAATCCGTATTATACCGATTGCAGAAAATGTCCCCCTTGCCATCTGTGTTTAGTAAAATTCCAGTAAGTTAATTGATTGCGGGTATGGATATTATGTCGATTGCAGAATATGTCACTTTTGCCATTTGATTTTTTTCAATTTTTAGTTTTTTGATTGCGGGCATCGATATTATGTCCATAGCAGAAAATGTCCCTTTTGCCATATTCAAGTAACATTAATTTTCCAGATTGCGGGCATTGATATTATACCGATTGTAGAACATGTCCCTTTTGCCATCTGATTTTGGTCAAATTACAGTAAGTTTATTTTATCGTAGGCATTGATATTATGTTGATTGCAGAAAATGACTCTTTTGCCATATGATTTTATTCAAATTACATTAAGTTTCCTGATTGCGGGCATCGATATTATACCGATTGCAGAAAATGTCCCTTTTGCAATATGTTTTTAGTCAAATTGCAGTAAGTCAGTTGATTTCGGATATGAATATTATGTCGATTGCATAAAATGTCCCTTTTGCCATTTGATTTTAGTCAAATTACAGGAAGTGTCAATCTTATTTTAAATCTGCCCAAGGACTTATCATAACTTCTTGATCTGTAAAAGCAATCTACAAAACAAGTAGCACATTTTATTATTAAAAGGAAACAGTGCTTTTTATTTCCCTGTAACAATTAACACAAAGTAAAGAAAACGCCAAATGGTTAAAAAACTATTAACAACTGATCTATTTTACCAAAAAAAATTAACGCCGAGCTAAAAATGCCTAAAACACATTAACAGACACAGTCTTGTCCCCCCCCAACACACATACATTCCGCCCTAAATAAAACTAACGACAAAAGGTGCAATTTCTGTATTCTCGATACCTGCAATAATAAAACTTCCTATAATACCCGGGCTATCATATATGTAAGGAAAGGGAAATTAATGAATAGTTCAACCTTTGTTAATTTCATCCCTCAAGAAATTCTATGGCCGTCACCATAGCATCATTGAAAGAAATGACGTGTCAGTATCCCAAATGAAAGTGGACATTTTCAGCTAGATTCACGTCTTCCCGGATTTGACTACCGACTTTGACATTTTCCCGGATTGAACCACCCACAGTGTGACGGGTGCTGTTAACAGAGCAGGACATGCTTACCCATCCGGAGCACCTGATGTCACTCTCAGTTTCACTGGAGTTCACACTGTGAGTGCCTTTGTTCTGAATGTTGTCGTTTCTAGTTCTGTGCTTTGTGTCTGTCTGGCGTCATTGTTTTTGTGTCTAACGTCATTGTTTTCTGTTTTCTCGTTTTTGCCCTGTCTTTGGACTTCGATTTTTGTGAATTTCACCCCATTGTTCCTTCGGTATTCTACTGCCGTTGTTTCAATACGGAATAATCAAGTCCGATCGTCAAAGATAGTCCCGTTATTTGGCCCGTTATCATGACCCATAGGCAACACACATTATAATGACCACTTTTAGAACTGCTCTAATGCATGACCACTTTTAGAACTGTTCTAAGTTAACTAAGAACTATGACCATTTTCATGACCACTCTTAGAATTATGACAGCTTTTACAACAATTCTACGTAGAACAAATTATGACCGCTTTGAGAACTGCTCTATGTTGACTAAGAGCAGTCATAATTTATGACCGTTTCTAGAATTTGTTCTATGGCTGCTCTAATTTAACTTCAAGTTAACTTAGAAGCAATTCTAAGTTAACTCAGAGTTAACGTGGACGAGAGGTTATGTCTGCACCCAATTTTAGATGTTTTTACGTTGAATCATTACATAATGTAAATACATTTCAAAACTTTAGAACTAGTTCTGTCAATCTGAATTCAAGAGTTTTTGTGTTGTGTCTTGAACTATTTCTCGCATTATTTGAGGCTGTTCATTACAAAAAAAAATTAAGTAAAAGTAGATTCCATGAAGCACATCAACGCAAATAAATCCATGCCATTCACATTAATATGGTTTTGGTTAATCACAATAGCCAGGGAACAGAACAGTCAAGAAAATTCATAAAATAATTTTAACCAATTACAGTGGCCAGACAATAGAACAGCAATAAATATTGATAGAATCGCTTTGACCAATCACAATGATTAGGCAATAGAACATGCCAGCTAGCGGGGCAGGACATGCTTACCCTTCCGGAGCGCCTGATGTCACTCCCGGTTTTCATGGGAGTTCACACTATGAGTGCCTTCGTTTTTAATGTCGTCTTTTTGTTTCCGTGCGTTGTAGCTGTCTCACGTCCTTGTTTTGTCTTTGTTTTTCTCTGTTGCCTTTTTTGCCACGTGTTTGGATTTCGATTTTTGTAGTCTTCGCTTCCTTGTTCCTTAGGTATTCTACTGCTGTTGTGCCAGGCAAATGAATACACAAGGCAATAGAAAACCAGGCAATAGAACACTTAAAAGAAACAATCTCCAAAATAGTTAAACATACAAAAACTTTGTAAAACATATAAAACGATACAATTTAGTAATCATATCTAGTACATCAACTGTCAATCGTCAACAGACGGCGGAAAGAAAACTATAATAATTCATTTGACTGTGAACGGTTTTGGTCGAAAATGAAAGAAAGAACAATAAGCTTTAAAATCGAAAAGCTAGTTACCCTCTGAGAGGTTGGAGATAATGTCATACCGAAATTGAAAAGTGTACTCTTTTCATTGTTATTTATTTATTATGTTCTTAGGCAGCATCGTTTTGTTACATCGTTATTTGAAAATTGTAAAACTGATAGACACTGATGTACTCCATCTTTTTCTTTTTGATGTTTTGATAGTTCCATAAATTTGGTGACCCGTACCAGAATTTTATTGAGCAATAGTTTAAGTCATCTTTTTGCAATGATAGTTTTTCCTAGAAAGTAATTGGATATCATAAGAAATATAAGTGTCACCTGACATATAAATTGAAATTCCATCTCGTTTTCGAAACCAATAGTTATTTGTAAGCTGTAAAGATGTAGTACTCATGAAAAAAAAGACGAATGGTGATAAGCAAATTATAAAATCCATTTTATTGACGTCATAAAACGGGACATCAAACTTTTTCGTTTAATTTTGACTCTGTTTTTCGAACCTGTGCCATGTTGTTTTATTGTCCAATAGCTTGAAATACTAGTTTGGTTTTAGGGCAACGGATGACAGTGATTGTAAGAGCACTTTACCAGTTAAATTGATGTTTGTTTACGATCCGGCATCCAAGATCAGTTCAGATTTGGATGTAGTGTTCTTTGATAAATAGCAATAAATTCTGCTGAAACCTGTGCTAGAGGTCGTCCAGACCTTGTTCTGAATTGTGAACAAAGCATTGTCGAAGACCTCAATGTAAATTCAAGAACAGCAAAAAGGCGTTTTTCCATTGACTTGTCATACTATCTATATAAAAAATGTAATAAAAAGGATGACAGGAAACGTCTACAATGGCTGAAAATTACTTTTCATGCTACAATCTGCCAGAGAACTTCACAAGAAAACAAAAAGAAGACATAAGACAAACGTAAAAAACGTTAGAACTCGAGATAGTCGGACTTGATACGGGCAGTAGCAAAAGTCAGCGTAAGGGTTAAACCGGTTTATTGGTACCCAATCCTCCTTTTACCCGTCCTGTTTCCCTATTGTATAAAAAAAAAACGAATCAAATCTGCCGGCTAGCTCAAGGTTCCTATTCTGCTGGTAAAACAATGTCACACTACGAAAGAAAAATCAAGAATCGCCATATATTACAGCAGACATCGGTATTATCAGAGGGAGACCAGTATGTGTGTTAAATTTTCAGGTCTCTAGATCTCAAAGCTGGTTTTACGGATTCAACAAACTGTCGTTGAGTCAACAGTATGAGGAGCAGGGAAAATGGACTTTACCGGAAACGACGCGTTTATAATAAATTCAAACCTGTCTTATGTGACTTCGCAAGAGAACTCTGAAAAAGACACTTAAGACAGGTGGTCACCTAGTACAGGTTAAATCAATATTAAAATCACTACATTGGGATAAAGAAATTTTTGTCACATAAGACAAGACGTCGCTTATTACAGGTGTTCGCTAAGACAGGTTTGACAGGAGATTGCTAAATACAGGTATTCGCTAAGACAGGTTTGACAGGAGATTGCTAAATACAGGTATTCGCTAAGACAGGTTTGAGAGGAGATTGCTTAATACAGGTATTTCCTAAGGCAGGTTTGACTATACTTACTAACTTTGTAGCTTCGAATTTAATAAATTAACATATTTGTTTTATAAACGATCGTTAACTTTTATTCAGAATCAATAAGTGAATTATATTTAAGTCTAAAAACAAACTTGTTTTTGACTAAACAAACTTGTTTTTGACTCATTTAAGTAAATTTGTTAGTACTCTTGCCTTTCTGATTATGTTTCAAGCTTTGCTTTATTAGACCGAAAAGAAAAGAAGTTGTTTTTACTTATTTTTTACCATCAATGTTCAATAGGTATGTTTTATAGATATTTTAAATTCGAAATGATTTTTTACAAAAATATAGGGTGTTCTATACCTATGACAAGGTGTATATATTATGAAACGTCTTTGATGTAGTCAACAATTTATGAAGTCTGTAACCCTGTTGTAAATGTTTAGCTATATAAAAGCAAGGTTATGTTCATTGAAATCGTCAAGAGTAGAAGAAACATGTGCGAATTGTACCAGCGGAGAAACCAGTCAAAAACTATATACCCTCCGCAACTTCGTTGCGTGGGGTATAATAAACATCCTGTCGAATGGAGCTAGAGAAATGCAGCCGTCAAGAAAAGAGAAATTGGTGAAATCAAAATAAAAAAGAGTCTTCTACTCATGTGCATTTACTTCAAATTCTTTTATTGTTTAGATATCTATTATTATGTAATTAACTTGCCTGCGGGGTCTGCAGATAAAAGTTATGTTGACTGTTGATTCTGCATACGGCAAAGGCTATTTATTATGTCGCCTAAGACGTAGTCGGGACGACATATTGTTATTCCTCCGTTTCTTATTAAGTCTCCCAAACGAAGTTTGGGAGACTTATTGTTTTTGTTGCGTTTCCTATTATTATTCTTCTTTCTTTCTTCTCGTCCGGATGAACTTGTCCGAACGAGATCTCAGAGACCATTTTACATACAGTTTTCAAACTTTGCTGGATGCTAGCTCCATACATGTAGTTGTGCAACATTTAAAAATTTTTCAAAAGGGGGTTTCTTAAGGGTACGTTTGGGGGTTCAAAGAGGGGTGGGGTCCTCCATGTTAACCCTATGGGAAAATGAGATTTTGAATTATTTTCACCATTTTTTTGCTGTATCTTAAAAACTATTTACTGTCACTCCATGAAACGTCATAGGGAAGATGTGATTCATAAAAGAAAGGGTTCAATGGGATTGGAAATTCAAAAATTAATTACGTTGCCATGGAAACCATTCAAAAATATTGAAATTTTGAGAAACCGTATTTATTATTGATAATTGTATTTTTATTACAGCTATATGTATTATTCTTAGGTTATAAGGGGAACCCCTGCTCAATTTTTTTTTTGGAACCAGGTATAAAATTGGATGTAATGGATAATGAAACATTCGGTTGCCATGGAAACCAAACCAGAAAGCTATAATTTTGAGAAAAACATTGAAACCATTCAAAAAAATTGAAATTTTGAGAGAACGTATTTATTATTGATAATTGTATTTTCATTACAGCTATATGTATTATTTTTAGGCTATAAGGGGAACCCCTGCCCAAATTTTTTTTGGAACCAGGTTTAAAATTGGTTGTAATGGATAATAGGACATTTGGTTGCCATGGAAACCAATCAAGAAAGCTATTATTTTGAAAAAAACGTGTTTTATGCTGTATGTTATGTTTCGATTTAAACTATATGTATAAAGCAAATTATAAGGGGAACCCCTGCTCAAATTTTTATAATGCCAAGGAATCCGATATGGGAGTTCGTTTGGGAGACTTTTGTGTTTGACTTGCGAACACAGTTATAGCTTGTTATTATTATTATTCATTATTATTCCAGCCAAAGTTTGTCCGGTCAATTACTCAGCGATGCATGATCAGAAGTTCATGAAACTTGACATAAAGTTGGATCACCATATGAAGATGTGCGTTTTAATATTTTTTTTTTCAAAATGGCCGCCATTTCCAAGATGGCCGCCAAAATACGTCAAAATTTTAACTAAACACATTCTAAATTTCTAAAATTTGTATTGCATGGACACGGGTTATGTATTCCGGTATATGCATGAAATCATTATGCTAAACTCCTCACAGGAAGGGATCTTGGTGGAAGCTTAGGGTACATAACTTACTTTGTCAGTTGGTAATGGGTCTGGAGCTGGCATGTCAGTTAACTGCTAGTAGTCTCTTGTGATTTCATGTTTATGTCCGTATATTTAGTTCTTCTAGTTTCATTTTTCACAATTGACTCAGTCCTGATGCCAACTGAATTTTAATGTTGTCACAATCGTTTTTTTTATTTATCACATTGGCTAGGGGGAAGTATTGGGCACAATAAAACTAGTTTAACCCAACCACAGCAGGTTTGCGCCTGTCCTGAGTCAGGAAATTTATTAAGCCATTGTGTATCTTGTCTTTTTTCTGGTTAGTTTATTTTGCTGAACTTGATTACTCTTTATCCAAGGCCGACTCCTACCTGCCGTTGGGTGTGGGGTTTTCTCATCGTTCATTGCAGATCTTATAGCGGCTTTGAGATGTTGTTGTTCCCCTTTGGGTCCTTGTCTCTTTGACACATTCCCCGTTTCCCTTCTTTTTTTCTTTTTTCCAATACATTACTTTTATCTACACAGAAAGAAGAGAAATAAGTTGTAGAATCGCACATATGAGGAACTTTGATATTTTTATCAATGAGATCCAGAAATATTTACGTCTCTTGTATTGATTTTGGGTAAAAAGATGTAAAAAATGTAACGCATTCAACTTCTTAACAACAATACGTATTAAATGCTGAGACCTGCTATGTTTTATTTTCCAAATATGGGTATGCAATTACAGAAGAATAGTGTAAACTTGACACCTTCCTATCACCTACAAATAATGAAAATAGAAAGGTAAGAATGGCTTATGAGAAGAAAGAACAGTGTCGTTAAACCTCCAGAAAACTATTTTTTCGCCTTTTTTCGGACGGATTAGTCTTAACAGAAGGGAATGTTTTCTGAAATGTTAATTAAAGTACTTTTTTTAGCTGTAGGAAACTAGAAATGTGTTTTTATATCCCATTCTGCGATTCCGAGAAAAAGTATCGGTTACAATTCCCAATTGCTACTGGTTTGTCCTGGTAAATGTTTTAATACTCAAGAGACTTACAAAGCTTTTCAAATTTTTACCTTGGTACTGTTTGAGGGTTAGAGAAGTAACACTTACCATGGATTTTTATTGGTTTTGTCTTAGGGTTAGAAAATGGCAATTCCAATCAGCCTCAATTCAGACTTTAAAAACAATATATACCTCACTGATTGTGTGACAGGTGTCGCTAGTGGAGCAGGACATGCTTACCCTTCCGGAGCACCTGATGGCACTCCTGGTTTTCATGGGAGTTCACATTATGAGTGCCTTAGTTCTTAATGTTATCTTTTTATTTCCGTGCATTGTAGCTGTCGTACGTCCTTGTTTTGTCTTTGTTTTTATCTGTTACCGTTTTTGCCATGTCTTTGGACTTACATTTTTGTAGTCATTGCTTCCCTTGTTCCTTCGATATTCTACTGCCGTTGTTTCATGTCATTCGGAGTGCATACATTTTTAACCCGGTGACCCCATAATGTTTTTCCATAATTTTCTCTTATACATCTTTTGGAGCATTCTGACAATATTTTATTCAACTGTTATTTGTCTCATTTAATATTGGATAAACTTTGCTCATGCTAAATCTCTGAACGATACAGGGGAGTTCAGTTTTCTGCCATTCTAGGAAGCATTTGTATCTAAAAAGATTCGGTTACCTATCTTTTTTTTTGACTTAGATTGCTTCTTTTGTCAATGTTCTTACAAAATATAAAAACAGAAATCTTTTTTATTTTAAAATCGACCAGCGAACACAGAGACTACGATTGGTAGTCAATCTAAACAGACAAATTATAATACAAATTTCTCCGACAATAATGACCTTGATTTATTCTCTTTTTCATATCTGTCACTAAAGTCAAGAACATTTTTGACCGAGGTTGTAAATAAAAGTATGTCCTACAAAACATCACGCCTTTCTTCAGCTCCCGTTATTTAAAAAAAAGCTGCATGAACCCCTATTTCTTATTCCTAAATTTTGAAGATCTTTTTATTGACTAGTCGTATGAAATTCCTATGCAACTATTTTTTAAATTTCGTCAAACTGGGGAACAACCCCCTAGAAATAGCATTGCAAATAATTGGAATCTCGTAACCAAAATGAAGATTTGTTTGTTAATTTGCTTTCATCGGCTTTGAATTCTTTGGGCAAATTCGGCATTGGAACTTAATAAACTGTAGGTTCATGGCAATATACTGAAAATGTATTGTTATTGTTAATTAATTTTGTCAAAAACCCGAAATTTGACGACTGTTCTTTGAAAATCAGGCTATAACTTACAAAAACGCTCCTTTCCTTTATTGTCACTAACTGATAAAAAAAATTCCGGTTAATATACTTTATTTGTTTTGTTTCGACTTGTAGAATCTTGAAAGCCACAAAAAGACACGTTTTTGTTTACATTTCTTACTAATGACGTCATTTTATTGGCGTCAGCTGTGGAATCAAAGTCAAAATAAACACCTTGTTCATTAGCACAATCTTGTCTTATTACCTGCAACAATGTTTCTTATTTTATAACCAAGAGATCATGTGAACATCTGAATATCTGTTGAATGGGAGGTGTTGAATTGGTAGAAAGTCATCACATACAAATGTATGCTGACGTTCCCGGTTAGACCTTGTTTTTGGAAATTGATTCTTAATTTATGTATCATGACGTCATCGAAGTCATAAATCATTCATTACTTTATGAAGAAAAAAACGCCCCTAATTTTGCTATTTGCCGTTTGCTGATACAGGGGTAACTTTACAGGGGTCGGATCAAATATTTTGTGGAAATTATCAAAAGTATGCACAGCATTGTTACAACCACTTTTGTAATCCCAACCACTTTTGTAATCCCTTGATTACAAATGTGGTTTTAGGTTACAAAGGTGGTTGGACTAAATGTCTTATCAACCACTTTTGTAATCCCTAACCACTTTTGTAATCCATCTATCTTAAGATTTTTTTTCAACATAATTTGGATTCAAAAGTACAGGTTTTACTGTAAAATGTCACTTTAAGTAAAGATCGACATTTTTTGATGAAACTCTTTGAGTTGAATAAGGGATTACAAAAGTGGTTGAGATTACAAAAGTGGTTGACTGAGATTTTTTATCAACCACTTTTGTAATCCCTAACCACTTTTGTAATCCTACGACTTTAAATGTTGTTTAGTATTTTGAAATACAGAACCACTGCCACTTTAAGAATAAAGATCAACATTTTTTATGAAACTCTTTGAGTTCAATAAGGGATTACAAAAGTAGTTGAGATTACAAAAGTGGTTGACTAAGATTTTTTATCAACCACTTTTGTAATCCCTAACCAATTTTGTAATCCTACGATTTCAGATGTTTAGTATCTTGAAATCCAGAACCACTGTCAATTGAAGTAAAGATCAACATATTTTTAAATAACACTCTTTGAGCTGAATGAGGGATTGAAAAAGTGGTTGACTAATATTTTTTATCAACGACGTTTGTAATCCCACGATTTCAAATGTGGTTCAGTATTTTTGAAATCGGGAACCACTGTCACTTTGAGTAAAGATCAACTTCTTTTTTATGAAACTCTTTGAGTTGAATAAGGGATTACAAAAGTGGTTGAGATTACAAAAAAGATTTTTTATCAACCACTTTTGTAAACTCTAACCAATTTTGTAATTCTACGATTTCAATTGTGGTAAGTATTTTTAAAAACCAGTACCACTGTCACTTCACAAGTAAAGATCAATACTTTTTTATGAAGTTCTTTGGGTTGAATGAGGGATTACAAAAGTGGTTGAGATTACAAAAGTGATTGACTACGAATTTCTATCAACCACTTTTGTAATCCTACCATTCAGATGTGGTTTAGTATTTTTGAAATCCAGAACCACAGTCATTTTAAGTAAAGATCAACATTTTATTTATGAAACTCTTTGACTTGAATAAGGGATTACAAAAGTGGTTGAGATTACAAAAGTGGTTGACTAAGATTTTCTTATCAATCACTTTTGTAATCCCTAACCACTTTTGTAATCCTAAGATTTCAGATGTTGTTTAGTATTTTGAAATCCAAAACCGCTGTTACTTGAAGTAAACATCAACATTTTTTTGAAATTACACTCTTTGAGCTGAATGAGGGATTAAAAAAGTGGTTGACTAAGGTTTTTTTATCAACGTCTTTTGTAATCCCACGATTTCAAATGTGGTTCAGTATTTTTGAAATCAAGAACCACTGTCACTTTAAGTAAAGATCAACTTCTTTTTATAAAACTATTTGAGTTGAATAAGGGATTACAATAGTGGTTGAGATTACAAAAAAGGTTGACAGAGATTTTTTATCAACCACTTTTGTAAACTCTAACTAATTTTGTAATTCTACGATTTCAATTGTCTTAAGTATTTTTGAAATCCAGTACCACTGTCACTTCACAAGTAAAGATCAATCCTATTTTATAAAACTCTTCGGGTTGAATGAGGGATTACAAAAGTGGTCGAGATTACAAAAGTGGTTGACTAAGAATTTCTATCAACCACTTTTGTAATCTCTAACCTTTTTGTAATCCTACGATTTCAGATGTGGTTTAGTAGTTTTGAAATCCAGAACCACTGTCACTTTAAGTAAACATCAACATTTTTTTGATGAAACTCACAAAAGTGGTTGACTAAGATTTTTTTTATCAACCACTTTTGTCACTCACCTGATGTCACTCCCGGTTTTCATGGGAGTTCACACTGTGAGTGCCTTAGTTTTTAATGTTATCTTTTTATTTCCGTGCATTGTATCTGTCTCACGTCCTTGTTTTGTCTTTGTTTTTATCTGTTACCGTTTTTGCCATGTCTTTGGATTTTTGTAGTCATCGCTTTCCTTGTTCCTTCGGTATTCTACTGCCGTTGTTTTGTAATCCCTAACCACTTTTGTAATCCTACGATTTCAGATGTTTAGTATTTTGAAATCCAAAACCACTGTCAATTGAAGTATAGATCAACATTGTTTTTTTATAAAGCTCCTCTGAGTTGAATGAGGGATTAAAAAAGTGGTTGACTGAGATTTTTTATCAACCACTTTTGTAATCCTACGATTTCAGATGTTGTTTAGTATTTTGAAATTCAGAACCACTGTTAGTTGAAGTAAAGATCAACATTTCTCTAATTCTTGTTCAAAATAAATACTTCCCAAATGATGTTAGATAAACTTAATAATCAACATGTTTAGACATTGATCTCACTTGCTGATTGGTTGTCTCGTGTCAGTTTCAAGAAATAGTGCGACCGGATGTTGATGAAATTAACACCTGCATCATTGTCTAGCGAATTGATTTTTACATTTTATGACTTAGATAACTCAATTTATTGATAATATGACATTTTTTATCAAAAATATTACACCCAACACCCCTTTCAATCAAAGGCGCAATGATACACATAGCAACGATGATAACAACAAAATGGCGGCATACTTGAGACTGGAGATTACGGAGATCGCTTTACGTCAAATAAATTGAGTAGGTATTAGAGAAAAAATCTCTAACATTGTTTTCCGGTTTATCACGATAATTTCTCACATCTCGATAGTTAAATTTTCACATTTTAAAGTTCTCAGATAAACCTCGAACTTTAAAATGTGAAAATTTAACTATCTCGATGTGAGAAATATACGTAATAAACTCGAAACAATGTTAGAGACTATATTTAAATAACACTCTTTGAGCTGAATGAGGGATTAAAAAGTGGTTGACTAAGATTTTTTTATCAACCACTTTTGTAATCCAACGATTTTAAATGTGGTTCAGTATTTTTGAAATCGGAAACCACTGTCACTTTGAGTAAAGATCAACATCTTTTTGATGAAACTCTTTGAGTTGAATAAGGGATTACAAAAGTGGTTGAGATTAAAAAAAAGGTTGACTAGGATGTTTTATCAACCACTTTTTTGTAAACTCTAACCAATTTTGTATTCTACGATTTCAATTGTGGTAAGTATTTTTGAAATCCAGAACCACTGTCACTTTAAGTAAAGATCAACATCTTTTTGATGAAACTCTTTGAGTTGAATAAGGGATTACAAAAGTGGTTGAGATTACAAAAGTGGTTTACTGAGATTTTTTATGAACCACTTTTGTAATCTCTAACCAATTGTGTAATCCTACGATTTCAAATGTGGTAAGTATTTTTGAAATCCAGAACCGCTGTCACTTCACAAGAAAAGATCATCACCTTTTTTATGAAACTCTTTAGGTTGGATGAGGGATTACAAAAGTGGTTGAGATTACAAAAGTGATTGACTAAGAATTTCTATCAACCACTTTTGTAATCCTACGTTTCAGATTTGGTGTAGTATTTTTGAAATCCAGAACCACTGTCATTTTAAGTAAAGATCAACATTGTTTTATGAAACTCTTTAAGTTGAATAAGGGATAACAAAAGTGGTTAACTAAGATATTTTTTCAACCACTTTTGTATTCATACGATTTCAGACGATGTTTAGTATTTTGAAATCCAGAACCACTGTTAGTTGAAGTAAAGATCAACATTTTTTTTTTAAATAACACTCTTTGAGCTAAATGAGGGATTAAAAAAGTGGTTGACTAAGATTTTTTATTAACGACTTTTGTAATCCCACGGTTTCAAATGTGGTTCAGTATTTTTGAAATCCACAACCACTGTCACTTTAAGTAAAGATCAACATCTTTTTGATGAAACTCTTTGAGTTGAATAAGGGATCACAAAAGTGGTTGAGATTACGAAAAAGGTTGACTGAGATTTTTTATCAACCACGTTTGTAAACTCTAACTAATTTTGTAATTCTACGATTTCAATTGTGGTAAGAATTTTTGAAATCCAGAACCACTGTCACTTCACAAGTAAAGATCAACACTTTTTATGAAACTCTTCGGGTTGAATGAGGGATTACAAAAGTGGTCGAGAATACAAAAGTGGTTGACTAAGAATTTCTATCAACCACTTTTGTAATCTCTAACCACTTTTGTAATCCTACGATTTCAGATGTGGTTTAGTAGTTTTGAAATCCAAAACCACTGTCACTTTAAGTAAACATCAACATATTTTTTTGAAGAAACTCTTTGAGTTGAATAAGGGATTACAAAAGTGGTTGAGAATACAAAAGTGGTTGACTAAGATTTTTTTATCAACCACGTTTGTAATCCCTAACCACTTTTGTAATCCTACGATTTCAGATGTTGTTTTTAGTATTTTGAAATCAAGAAACAATGTCAGTTGAAGTAAAGATCAACAGTTTTTTATATAAAACTCTTTGAGTTGAATGATGTTAAAAAAAGTGATTGAGATTGACTAAGATTTTTCATCAACCCATTTTGTAATCCCACGATTTCAAATGTGGTTTAGTATTTTTGAAATCCAGAACCACTGTTACTTTATAATAAGTAAAAATCAACATTTTTTATGAAACTCTTTGAGTTTTATAAGGGATTACAAAAGTGGTTAAGATTACAAAAGTAGTAGACTGATTTTTTTTATCAACGCTTTTGTAATCCCTAACCACTTTTGTAATCCTACGATTTCAGATGAGGTTTAGTATTTGTGAAATCCAGGACCACTGTCACTTTAAGTAAAGATCAACATTGTTTTGATAAATTTCTTTGAGTTGAATAAGAGATTTCAAAAGTTCTTGAGATTACAAAAGTGGTTGACTAAGATTTATTAACGACGTTTGTAATCCCAAGATTTTAATTGTGGTACAGTATTTTTGAAATCCAGAACCACTGTCACTTAAAGTAAAGATCAACATTCTTTATGAAATTCTTTGAGTTGAATGAGGAATTTCAAAAGTGGTTGACTAAGATATTTCATCAACCACTTTTGTAATCCTTAACCATTTTTGTAATCCCATGATTTCAAATGTATTTTAGTATTTTTGAAATTCAGAACCATTGTCTCTTCAAGTAAAGATCAATATTTTAAGGCACTCTTTGAGTTGAATGAGGGATTACAAAAGTGATTTAGATTTCAAAAGTGATTGACGAAGAATTTTTATCAACCTCGTTTGTTATCCCTACCCTAACCAGGTTTGTAATCCCTTGATGACAAATATGAAGATTGCAAAAGCAGTTCCATTGATTCAGCCACCAACCCTTATTAAAGTAATAACCACTTTTGAAATCCAATTGTTTAGGGCCACCTTAGATATCTGATATTGATGTTCAGTTCAAGTTGTGAGATACTCCATGAAAATATTACCATTGATTTCAAAAGTGGTTGATAAGAAATTGCTATTAACCACTTTTGTATTATCATCTACGTTTCTAATCCCTAGATTACAAATGTGGAGTAGATTTCAAAAGCCGTTCGCTAAAATCTTCCACCAACCCGTATTAAAGTAATAACCACTTTTGAAATACTATTGTATAGGGCCACCTTAGATATGTTATATTGTGTAAGATACCAAATAAATATTTTATCCTGGATTTCAAGAATGGTTGGGGGTTTCAAAGTGGTTGATGAGAAATGGCTATCAACCACTTTTGTTATTTCAACAATTTTTGTAATTCTTACCACTTTTGCAATATGGTACAGATTTCAAAAGTCATGTGTTTATATCTTCCACCAGACCTTCAAAAAGCAATGACCACTTTTGCAATACAATTGTTTAGGGCCACCTTAGATATTCTTTATTGATTTTAAGTACAAGTTGTGCAAGATACATAACCCATAGAATATTATCCTGGATTTCAAAAATGGTTGAGGAATCCTAACGACTTTTGTTATCCCATCAAACAGCGATTGCAGTTGATTTAATGTTTGTTGACAAACCCGCATTTTTTAATAATATGGAGCGTGGATGTGGCGTTATTCGATAATTAGCAATGAATTACGCTCAAACGGGGGCTAGGGCTGTCTTTACTTACTATGAGTTATGAGAAAAGGTCATTGTTGAAGGCCTCGTGGAGACTTCAAGATGAAGAACAACAGTTAAAGCGTTGTTCCATTGCTTTGTTTTACCATGTATTTATAGAGACTTTGTCTTATGTACATTTACTCGATATCCCTTCATTGCTTATGGTAAAGATTTTAAAAGTAATTCGTTTAATTCTAACGCCGGCCATTAATGAATCAATAATCACTTTTGAGTTACTCTGTTACAGGCAGACTTTTATTAATTGTGTTCTGTACAAATTGGGTATGTAAAATACCATGAAATCTATTGTCATAAAAGCTTAACATCAGAAATACGGATTGAGTGCCATGTGTTTGTCCCTATGTTGCAATCGTCCTCTAGCTTAGGACACTATTGCTTGAATATCTAGGAGAGGTCGCAGCTTCGACCGATCTTATCATATGGTAAGCCTGGATACTGCACTTGGTATGTTCTTAGCAAGCGCCTCAAGCTTCTCCGGATCGGTTATCATCTTGATGAACGTCATTTATTTACAGAATCACCAACGCCCCATAAGCGTTGGATAGATCACCCCTAAGCATTGGACCAATCGCCGTACGCAGAAAGTTTTGAGTGCCTATTGCATTTAATTAACACTGCCCATAAATATGCCCCGCTCCAACTAGTTCTCACATTGAAAAAAAGGGGGGGGGTCGTGGAAACTTTGGTGCATTTTCAGACTTCCGATCAAAGTATCGTTGATTCTCCAGGAAAATTCCTGCATAGACACTTTCCAATTTTGAGGCTCGTGCAATCGACTTGAACAGGAATGAAATGGCTACAATGATCCCGGCGGATATAATCGCAATTCTTGGCATGCTGTGGGAAGAGGAAGATGAAGCTGGCATTCATCCAGGTCGATTGCCGCGGGATCTTGAAGAAATTTTGGCAGAGAAGGAATTATTCTTCGTTATGATGGCGACCCTGCACATTGTATTCCTCGCACTCGCTTTGCTTGCTCAGCATAAGAGTCGTAGAAAACCATGAGATTCCTTTGAGAGGGGTCGAGGTTGCGAGGGTCTGGCACGTCGTTTAAGTGCTCGAAGACCGGCGCGATACCGGTTGGTTTGGGCGGCTGCTCACCATGTCCACGACGTCCATCAAGGATGGGGGTTGCTACCCTTGTATCAGAGAAGGTCACGGAAATCGTCTTTCGTAAACCCTTGCCACAGCGCCCGCTAGAGCAGTGGTATATTGGCTGGTGGCGTGGTTTTCCGTAGACGTAGAGTCGATTATAGTCGATCCATCCGTAGCACAGGAGGAGGTTATTCATCAGCGTCGTCTTGCCTCGGTCCGATTTCATAATGATCAGGCCTAGGTTGCATAGATGCTGATGTAGAAAGTGGTTATGCACACTCGTATTTGAGGTTTTCAACGCCCATTTGTCTATATTAAATGGCAATGTACGATCTGAAAAGCCAAAGGAAGACGAGTACGAAATGCTTGGGTGAGGAAGACGGGAACGAAATGCTTGGGTGAGGAAGTGACCAGCAGTGTCTGGCGGTTGGAGATTAGGACCTGTGCGTATGCGGAGCCAAGAAGTCGCAGTTCATTGCAGCTACCGGATATGTCTTAATAAATAAGCTGACAAATTAAATGTCTGTCGAGATGCAATAGCCCAGGCATAATTTTGTGTTTTCTTGATTCTGTTGTATGTTTTACGGATTTTCGTTACTGGTCTGTCCATGTCATTGATTCGGACTTTTGTTGTCAGTTTTATTCCCCTGTCCGGGGACCAACCTGAAAAGGCTGCATTTACCCCAAAACGATGCCCATTAGTCCAGCGGATCACCACGATCTATGTTACATACCAAGCATAATAATACGGTTGCACGCAATGCGATCTGCGATAAAAAGATGTTATCCTCCTTCGATGCCATTCTTATCCCTCTGCACGCGAAAGCTTCGAGCATAACAGACTCAATATCGGTAACAAAGCCCAAATTTGACTGGGCTTGGGGACTAAAGTACGGATGATCTACCCGAAGAACTGCATAAGGAGTCCAACGCCAATTCCAGAAACGTCTCGGGGCAAAAGGGTTGGTAGAACGAGACCTGGGCTGTCGCTATCGTAAATATGAGCGCATTTTCCACCATAATCGAGGCTTCAAGTACCTCTTGAGCAGCATCGACGTCTTCTCCAAGAACAACTGGCTGGTGCCGCTCAAGAATTAGAAAGGTGTCCCTTGCCAGATGCCTTTCGGACTGTCCTCAAAGATCGTTAGCCCGATAATCTATAGACCGATAAATGCATAAAAATTTATAATCGTGAGATGAGGGATATGCTCCAGAAGTTCTACTCCACTAAGAACGAAGAGAAGTGGAGTGTGGTAAATCGCTGGAGTCGTACCATGAAGGAGAATATGTTTTAAGAACTTTGACGGGCACTTACCTCCCTGCCTTGAACGATCTCGATCGCCAGTTTAATGCATCAAAGAATCAAGATGACTCCCAACGCTGCCAGCCAGAAAGAGCACGAGGCCAATTTCTGGAATCTTTACGATCTCCCACCAATGAGGCTGCAGCGATTCGATGTCGGCGAAAAAGTCCGGGTCAGCAAGAAAAATGGTGCATTCGAGAATGGATATACTCTGTGCTGGACCTAGGAAGTTTTCTCCATCCCCCAAGCCTTTAATACGCATCAAACCACCTATCGCCTCAAGGACTTCAAAGGCGGGTTTTAATTTCTGGATAAAGCAATCCGACCTGCAAAAAAAACCCATCGGAAATCTTTTCGGTCCCTCCAGAGATATACAAGAAAGACTAGGGTGGATTAGCCCTAGTTAGTGTTGTGTCAACCCTCAAGCGACGATATGATTGAGCCAATAGAACGATATTTATCAATATCGACAACCTCCGTCTGGACCTACCAGACTTGACTTTCTTCTATAATTTATCATAGCTTGTTTGTTGCTGCCAGCTCATGCCACTTTGCAGCGTTCCATCCCGTGGTCACCACCTCGTCTGCTTGGGCCTCTCTCAGATTACGGGTCAAATGCCCTATCGATATCCAACCATCTTACTCTTGCCATGAGTAAGCACTTAGCCATCTCTTTCGCGATGCGGTCCAAACAATTCTTCATTGCCTCGAGTGCTTTAAGGTTGCACTGAGCTCTGCCTCTAAGTCATCGATACCTTTCAGACTATCCTTCAGCATGAGGTTGGTCCTTCTCTTTATGACGGCGTCCTAGCTATCATGTGACCATCCAAAACTGTTGATTCCATGATGGTTCATATCAAGATCTTGAAGCATCCGCCAGATGGACATGCGCTTCGTGGAGTGAGTTCCGAACTTATCCATTTATCTATAACCTAGAGCGTTCTAATTTCCGATATGATTTTAAATACGTGCAGGCAAAAGTGCCCGCAGATCTTGTTCATTGGTATTCTATCGATTCTCCAGTCCCAGATATTCGACTATCTCGACTGTGAGACCTCCACGCTTTTACCAAGAGGTCCAGTGCGTGTTGGGAATATCACGTTCTTCGTGATGTAGTATGCCACATACGATGGGATTCGGGCTGGTGGTAGGGCATCGCCATTCGTTATGTCTCTGAATCGAGGGATTCCTATGGCCGTGGCAGCTTCCTCGATCTTCACGTTCGAGAGGGAATTATTGGGGAGGAGAATGCCGTGCACTCGTATGCTGCTCATTTATCTAAACCCGGTAGTGACTATCCGCCAGGGTATGGACCCCATCCGACAGCATATATTGCTTACAATCGTTAGAGGAGAGGGATTTTTTGCAGGATTCTAGGGTAAGAACCACGTGTAGCCAGCTGTGGATAATATGAATTGAGCGATACTTTTCCTCGCCGGTATTTAGGCACTTTCAAGTCTGCGAAGGACAAAACGCATTCGACCACGTTCTTCTCGCTTTTAATCTTCTTGCCCTCCCTTTGATCCAGTCTGAACGCAAATGTACTCGACCATCTGGTGGCCGGCACACTCCTTTTACTTGCCAAGCTCATCACCGACCCTTATATGCTGCTCAGTGTTGAAAAAGGTTTTGCGTGGATAACCATGCCTTTCCAGAAATATGCCCAGGGAACAACCCCTACGTGAGAGGCCATGAACCGCGCAAACCGACTAACTGTATCAATAACTTCTACGGATGGCGAGTCGGGACCTACCCGCCGGAGCTTTCAAGTCGAAGGCCCTGACGACCAAATTCCTGTTCGATTATCTCAAGCCCATGTATGGTGACCGAGACAGCATCTGCTACACTGAAACGGAAAGCTTGATTTGCGAAATCTGGACGGCTGACGTATATAAGGATATGGCGAAGTGTGTGCAGCAGTGTTCGATACCTCAAACTACGCAGCAGACCATGCTTCTGGTACAATGGCGACAATAAAGAAGTGCTCGGTAAATTCAGGGATGATTTTGCCTTCACATTGGATCTAGTGGAGTACAAGAAGGTTAAAAGCGTGAAGAAGAACGTTGTAGAGTGCGTTTTGACCTTTGCACTCTTAAAGGAGTGCCTAGATACGTGCGAGGAAACTGACTGCTAAATTCATTTTGTCCGCAGCTGGCTCCACAAGGTTCTTACCCTAGAATACTGCAAGAAATCTTTCTCCTCCAACGATGATAAGCAGTATATCCTGCCGGATGGGATCCATACCCTGGCGGATAGTCACTACCGGGTCTAAATAAATGAGCAGAATACGAGTGCACGGCATTCTCCTCCCATACAAGTCCTTCTCGAACGTGGAGATCGAGGAAGCTGCCACGGCCCTGGGAATCCATCGATTCAGAGGCATATCGCATGGCAATGCCCTACCACCCACCCCGAAACCTGTCGAATACGGCAAACTAAATCACGACGAACGCGATATTCCCAGCAAGCCCTGGACCTATTGGCATAAGCGTGGAGGCCTCAAAGTCGAGATAGTCGAATATTTGGGACCGCCGATTCGATATTATACCATTGAACTCAAAAGGCACGGCGACTTGATCTGCAGGCCTGCGGGCACTTTTCTCTGCACGTATTTAAGATCATATCGGATGTAAGAACGATCGGGGAGGTGATCTTTGTCCTATAGATAAATGGATAAGTTCGGAACTCACTCTACGAAGTGCATGTCCATCTGGCAGATGCTTCAGGATCTTGATATGGACCATCATCGAATCACTTTTTGGAAGGCCATGTGATAGCTACGGCGCCGTCACGAAGAGAAGGATCAACCTCAAGCTGAAGGATAGCCTGAGATGTATCGATGACTTAGAGGCAGAGCTCAGTGCAACTTTTAATGTAGATAGATACTATTGCGCTGCGCAATTCAATCGCGCATTTAAAAAATAGAGTCGGATACGGGGTATGTCTGATTTTCGGACCGGAACAGTAATTAGAGAGCTTTTCCTTTGTGACGTCATAATTGACTGACAGATGTGAAACGTCATATTTCTTCCACTTTAGGTCCCTTTATCTTTAAATTATGTGTAATCCCCAAACTTTATAAAATATATCCGTTCAAAGCATGGTGACATATACATTTTTTCGTTGTAATCAATAAATTATATCATAAACTATCTATTTAAAGAAATATATAAAATTCTTATGGATAAAAGATTTATTTATATTCCGTTAAAAACTGCCTTTGCACATTTTCCCCGTGCATTCTTTGAAAATTCAACCGAAAAAACTGCTAAAAATGAGTAAACTTTGATCTCAATTCTAGAAAAAAAAACAAGCATGGTGACCCATACTTTTTATTACAGATATCAGGTTGGTAGGGTTGGTTCATTAATTGTGCCGACTTATAACAAAATCTCATGGATATTTATTTTAGTGTCTATCTACCTTAAAGCACTCGAGAAGCTTGCACCGCATCGAGAAAGAGATGGCAAAGTGCTTAACAATGGCAGGGGGTTAGATGGTTTGATTTCGAAAGGGCATTCGACCCGCAATCAGAGAGGGGCCAAAGCAGAC
>MJUU01066928.1:19008-36394 GCA_002080025.1 Modiolus philippinarum | reverse complement strand
AACAGTTATCTCCCTTATATTTACTGGGTGCCTAAGCTTCACAAGAATCCCTACAAACAGAGATTCATTGCAGGATCTGCCAGATGCACCACTAAGCCCCTATCCAAACTCCTTACCACTTTACTGACTGCAGTTAGAGATGGTCTAAAAAGCTACTGCGAAAAAGCCTATTCCACGAGCGGCGTGAATCAGATGTGGATTCTTAAAAATTCCAAAGATCTTCTTGAACAGGTCTCCTCAAACAGTCTCGCATACTGCAATAGCATTCAAACTTTTGATTTTTCTACCCTTTATACAACTCTTCCCCATAAACAGTAATTTCCGATCTGATACATCAATGTTTCTGTACAAAAACCGGAGAACGCAGATATTCCTATCTGGTTATAGGAAAAGATAAAACATATTTTGTAAAGAACCACACTGAGTCAAACAAGAAACACAGTGAAAATGACGTGATTAAGATGCTTGAATTTTTGATTGACAACGTTTTTGTTGAATGCGGAGGCCGTGTTTTTTAACAGACAATAGGGATTCCTGTGGGAACAAATTGTGCGCCACTTTTTCCTTTTTTCGTATGAAGCAAAGTTTTTACAAGGGCTGATACAACAGAAACAAAAACAGCTAGCCCAGACTTTTAATTTCAGCTTCAGATATATAGACGATGTACTTTCTCTTAATAACCCAAAATTTAAAGAATAGTTACATCGTATAAACCCCAGTGAACTTGAAATTAAAGAGACAACCGATACACCCGATTCTGCTTCATACCTTTACCTTGTGTTGTCCATTGACGAACATGGACGTCTGAAATCTAGATTATATGACAAACGTGATGATTTTGACTTTCCAATTGTGAACTTTCCCTTTCTCTGCAGCAATATACCTGCATCCCCAGCATATGGAGTATATATTTCACAATTAATTCGTTACTGTAGATCGTGCAGTACATACAGTGACTTTGTGGAAAGAGCAAAGGCACTGTCCCAAAAACTGCTGAGTCAGGGATACGTTCAGCCTTTGTTACTTTCGTCCCTTCAGAAATTCTATGGCCGTCACCACGACATCATAGATATATATGAAATGTCAGTGTCACAAATAAAAACTGACATTTTCAGCTAGATTCGTGTCTTCCCTGATTTTACATTACCGGTTTCGACTTTACCCTGGATTGACCCACTGACAGTGTGACGGGTGCTGTGCACAGAGCAGGACATGCTTACCCTTCCGGGGCACCTGATGTCACTCTTGTTTATTGAGAGTTCACACTGTTAGTGCTTTAGTTTTTTGTGTTGTATATGTAACGTTCGTGTGTTTTGTGGGCATGTGGCGTCTTTGGACTTCCGTCTTTTGGTTTCCTTGCTTTTGCCTTGTCTCTGGACTTTGATTTATTTAATCTTGTGCTTTGTTCCTTCAGTATTCTACTGCCGTTGTTTCGTAAATGAACTGTAAACATAACATATATTAATAACTATCATATTATTGACCGTAGAGAATGGAAGAAGACTGTAGTCGCCCTATGTCCACCTATGGACGAAGTGGAATAAGTCAAAGTATATATTAGTCATATTAACAATACAAGTATATGGAGAAAATGTACATGAGACAAAGTCTCTATAAATATATGATTAAAGCAAGGAAAGAAACTACGCTTTTATTGTTGATCTTCATCTTGAAGACTTTTATTTTATAACATTTTCTAGTAGATACTGAGATCAATATAGTACCAAGTATAGAGACCACTACTTTGTTGAGCAACCACACACTGGTCAACGAGTAATCGGCAAATCGGTTGTTACTTGCAAGTGATAATTTATAATGTTTTGGGCTATTTGTCGTGACATTTTCGATTTTTTTATATGTCAAACGCAATAAACTTTCTTCCAAAAGTCCAATTCCGGAACGTTCCGGGTATTAGAATGGCGGGTGAAAGAGGTCAAACGGGGTAAAAATGGCGTCCCGCTGTATGAGGGTAAAGGGAATAAATTCTTCTATCAACATATGAAAGGTGTTTATGGTTGGAAAAAGCCGAACATGTCATAAATCAACTTTTTATCCCAGTCGGGTTATTTCCAACCAATTTATTTTAGGTCAAGAAAGTAAATAGAATTCCTAGATTACGTTCAACTGACGTCAGGTACCAGTTTTCAGTAGATTCGGGGTAAGATGTCGACAATTACCCAAAAATATGAAAGTAGAATATCGTCTATTTGTTCCATAAATCAAAATGATTTATTTATTCTACTGTCTATCCAAAACAGTTACATCAGCGGACTTGGATCAAAATTCTGATTAAGAGTTAAAAAACGAGTTTTGAGAGTGTGTGGTAAGGTAAAAACATGCTATCGGGAAACCGGTAGAAGTAGTAGGATAACTCGGTTTTGACAGATTTACGTTATCGAGAACACAGGTTGAATATGTTCCTTTTATCATGTGTAAAAGGGAGAAAGAATCAAAAAGTCATTCCAAACTATTTGAATTCTTAAAATTTATCTCCAGTTAGCCCGACAGCATAAAATACAAGTTATTTTGAGTAAATTTTCAATATTTTTGAAGCTTGCATTTAATATGTTCTATTGATATACGTTATGCACCGGCACGCGATTGTATTTCACTTCGATCCTTGAATGAATGAAATATTAACATAGTTTCAACGTGAGGGATTCACTGATGGCTGATAGTAGACAACAGAGTTTGTCTTCAAGTTTCAGGCGTGAGCAAAAGTATTTATGTAAAAATTGGTGAAGTTCGTAAAAAACTTGTATGCCGGACAAACAAAACGAAAATGGTCTAGGAACAACAAGTCATACAGGGGAATGCGACGTTGTGGTCGCAAGAACTGTCAAACGTGTCCCTTCACTATTGAAACAGAATTCATCAAGGGTCCTGATGGTTCTTGTCATAGTATGTAGACGGTGTCACAAAACATATATATTCAATTTAGGGAGATTTGCCGCAGACTCCTTTGGATCGCTTTGCTGAGCATCTTCGAACCGTTACAGATCACAAAGACACACCCGTCGGTAACCGTTTCAGGTTACTCCAACATTCCATGAAAGACATGAGCGTGAAAGTCCTTACTCAGATTGACAGTTCACGAAAACACCGACAACAGTTAGATAAACAAATTGTATTCACTCTGGGTACCCAAAACCCTAAACTGTATCAATATAAAAACTAGTGTTTAATGTACAATCTTGAACTGGTATCTCCAATTGATTTTATTTAATTCTAAATTATATTTCTTCTTGTAATACTTTTTTAATATTATTCTTTCATTATTAATTTTGGTCTCGTTTAGAGGGCTAAATTTCCTGCCCCTACCCATTTATTATTTCATCTAACTTTTTCTTGGCTCTAAACGGGGAACGTCAAATTTATTTTACCTGTATTCCACCTGTGACGTAACACTTCACATCTAAGCTATTTTTTCTTCTTTTCCCCAGGTACAACCGGGGCAAAGCGTTTTGATTGCCATTTGAAAAGGAGAGAAATGGGTAGGGGCAGGAAAATTAGCCCTCTATACGAGTCTCAGTGACTCAAAATATAGAAAACTATATTTCGAGTTGCAATAACACTTGTGCGCGCGCTCACACACACACACACACACACTTTTGAAAAAATAGTGCAAACAATTCTACGAGTCATACGTATTTGATCGCTGGAATAAACTCTGGTGCAAGAGGAATAAACAACGGCATGGCTATCTATATTCTGAAGAATATTCTGTATAATAATGTTGCATCAAATATAACTGTCCTACATCGACTACTCCTACTGCTATTTGGCTAACTAGACTTTGAAATATTTATTTCCAATTTTGGTCCTGAAACTCATAAAGACCAGTTATATTTTTAAATTTTACCTAGCAAACCACACGTTATTATTTTTCTTTCAGTGAAAAAAGTAACTACTGATGTAAGTGAGAACCGAACCGTCAATCTAAAAGCGAACAATCTAAGGACAATGGCAACACCAGAAACAAAAAAGGCAGAAAAAAACAAAGACACAACATGGGTACAGCACAGAAAAGAAAAATGAAGACACTCACACACAAAGATGAACAACACGGACCCAATATAAAACCATGGGTGAGATCAGGTGCACCGGTAGAGTCAGCATCTCCTGCTTCTTATAAGACACCCGCCGTGTTGAACATGTCAAATCCGGTAGTAAAGTCAAATTCGGTAGAGGAAACAACAATTAAGCTTTAAAGGGAAAGATCTGTTGTCATGTGGGAAACAGATATCCCATAGCGGTCCACAAAATGATGATGTCGACCGTAAAACTTCTGGAGGGATGACTTCAAGTTTTGGGTAACGTACCCTTGTTGAAGTAGCCTATTTGTGAGCAACCGGGCTCTATCAAGGAAGTCACTGTATCGAACACAGGCTCTTGAATAGCGAATGAGCTGGGAGATGTAAACTCCATATGCCGGCGCTTTTGGGATGTTGCTACAAAGAAAAGGGAAGTTTACTATTGGAAAGGTGAAGTCATCGCGTTTGTCGTACAGCTTAGTTTGAAGTCTCCCTCTGTTGTCAATTTCAAGGTGAAGGTCAAGGAACGAGGCTGATGTAGAAGTGTCTGTGGTATCCTTAATTTCGAGCTCTTTTGGATAGATCAAATGAAGAAAATCACCAAAGCGAGGGTTGTTTAGCGACAAAATATCATCTATATAACGGAAGCTAAAGTAAAAGGATTGTGCCAGTCTTTTATCTTTATTTTGAAGAAGCCCTTCGATGAATTCAGCTTCATAAGAGTGAAGAAACAGATCGGCTAGGAGAGGCGCACAGTTTGTGCCCATAGGAATTCCGATAGTCTGTTGAAAAACAAGTCCTCAAAACTGGACAAATATATTGTCGATCAGAAACTCTAACATTTTAATCACTTCTTCCTGTTTGCATTTCAATAATGATCAAATGCATTACACACATGGTCAAATATATTGTCGATCAGAAACTCTAACATTTTAATCATTTCTTCCTATTTGCATTTCAATAATGATCAAAAGCATTACACACATGGTCAAAAGCAATAGTTTTCTGTGTCAAACAGGGATTGTGGGATTTATGGGAAAGTACAAGATTAAATTTTCCAAGTAATATATCCTGATACGTGGTAAAGAACGTTATATGACCTTAGCTTGTACCCACTATATTTTGTCTTTGCTTTTTTTCTGTGTTAAAACAAGTGACCCAAATTTATAAAGCTGAATCCATTTTTTATCGTCAGAATAAAAGCATGTTGTCTGCAGTGTGAAATAACAAAGATTGTTTTTATCTTGTATAGTTATTTACTTGTATTATTTGCAATTGGCCTTGTGTTGCGGTTTTCTAGTTAAATAACATTGACAACATGTATTCAGCTGAGACCAATAAAGACTCCAGCTGTATTGAAAAGATATCATGTTCTAGTGCTTGTATAACACTCGGATATCAAATTTGACCTAGTTTATTAATAAATGATGACATACGTTTTCCAAAAACTAAGTTAGTGTTAGGATAAAGTACTGCATAATTTACCAATGCTACCGCGGTTTTAATGGTGAAAGTAAAATAATATGGTTACGTTTATTGCCAAAAATTCAATTTGCATTTCTCGATCCCTACATTGGATTCTAGAGGCTCTGTAGAAAAATGCCGACCAGGCTCTCCCCTACTGGTGGGCAAATAGGAGAATAACTTTCCGATGCTGGATAGTCATGTCACAGAATTGAAGCCTGGTGGAGAACTTATGGCGTTAAACTACATGAAGAAATGCAACGCTATATGCATTACAAAGATCTCTACTATATTTTAAGAAAAAAGCCAGTGTCTAAAGGTTGTATGTTAGGCTTAGATAAAGAACAATAGGGTCTGTAAGTCTCGTTTAATTTTGGAACTTCCGGGCACATAATTTGTACCCGGAAATTACATTTTTAACAACAGCATATGACGTTTCAAGCACAAAATTAGGACGTCATATTTTGGCGGGAAACGTTTTCAAATTGCAATTTCATCGTAATTTCTCGGTGTCACATGACGAACTTACAGACCGAATAATGAAAGCATTGTTCCATTTCTTGGTTTTCCCATGTATTTCTATCGATTTTGCCTCATGCACATTACCTCTGTTCAATTTTTTTGTCCTCTATCAAAATTCATTGCCACTTCAGTGATTAGCAATGAAGGGAGATGGAGTAAATGCAAATGAGACAAAATCTCTACAAATACAAGGTAAAACTAAGGATGAATCTTTATATCTTCTGTAAAATCTTTACATGGAATTCCTTGTTCTCATACGGATAAAACAATTACTGAAATTGGATTTAATTGCTGACTGGATTTAAAACTCTATCTAACCAATAAGTCGAGTTTACATTGTTTCCTTCAAACTCAATGTGTTGTTGAAATCGCAAGAAAATGAAATTAGTAAGTTAGTGAAGGACAGACATATTTTATGAAATGAAAAAAGAATGTAAAGGGGCGACCATTTAATTATGAGTTGCGGGGCTTGGACGATTTTGTAAATAAGTAATTTAATGTTGTGTCAGTGAAAATAAATATTACAATCCTACTTGTCAAGAAAATGAATAATTTAATTTTGATAAGAAGAATGAATTTTTTAATTGCAAATACAAATAAATAATTTGATGTGACATTTGGCGAAAATAAATATTTGTTATAGATTTGCATGGAAGTAAATAATTTGTTCGGGATTCTCCTCAAATAAATAATATTTCAAAACCAAATCGCTGAAGACCCCCTAATCAAATGGTCGTCCCGTAATTGCTGAAAGAGTAAAATAGTTGCTATACGTCAAAGATCTACTTTGAAACTTCTTGGCAAAGGAAAATCAAAGTTTTCCATTTAGCAATGAATTCCGCTCAAAACGGTTGAAGAACAACAATAAAAGCTTTCCTCCATTGCTTGGTTTTACCATGTATATATTTGTAGAGAATTTGTCTCATTTGCATTTACTCCATATTCTTCCATTTTTAATCTGCAATATCCTCGAAAGCTGGTTCGTCAAAAAACATAAAATTACCATTTTATTTTTTATTTTACGAAAGGATATGGGGTAAATGAACATGAGACCATAACACATATGTTAACCCCAACTGCAATAATTTTAACGAGCTGTATGGCCATTTCGGAAATTAATTCCTCATCAGCAGCACTAGAACCCAAAACAAAGGAAATCCATAATTTCAAAAAATGTTTAAAATGCATAAAATCAAACGAAATGTATATATTTGTAGAGAATTTGTCTCATTTGCATTTACTCCATATTCTTCCATTTTTAATCTGCATTATCCTCAAAAGCTGGTTCGTCAAAAAACATAAAATTAACTGACAAAGTGCTCGTATAAACGTTGCCCGACAAAAAGATTGATTGATTGATTGAATATTGTTTAACGTCTACTGAGCAAAATTCATCTATATCAAGACGAGAACAAGTTTCTTAATAAATAATCACTTTTGGGTATTGAAAGGGGGTGGTAAAGGGGGGTCCCCAACACGAAAGAACGTGCTTAAAAATTGCCGAAAACGAAACACGAGTGATGAAAATGGCCAATCATGAAACACGGAAAATTGCTGCTCGTAGTTCGCCGAAAACTTGAGAGGTCAGTATCACTAATGATAATTCATGCATCCTATCTAAAGTTTTTTACGTGAAAGCTCTTAAAATCAATGAAAATCTTTGAAATTTTGCTCTGTGATACTTTCCGGTACCGTTATATAATTCTAATTGTAACAAGTCCCGATTTTTTACAGGAAAATGAACACGCACGAAGTATAAAATATCCAAAACGAATCACGAGCTCAAAATATGGACAAAAACGAGGCACGTAAAATAATGCCAACACGAAAACACGAGGAATAAAAACACAAAACACGAAAACACGAATTTATAAAACGTCAAAAACGTTGCACGAAAATAACTCTTTACCGCCCTCTTGAAAGGGTCATGGGACGGGAAATTCTGACTGCCACTGGAAAAGTAGGGTGAAATCGAAAGGGGCGGGGAATTAAGGCTTGTAGCCGATCACCTACGGACCACTCAAAAATAGCTTGCTACAAGGGTTCTTTAACATGCAGGAAGCATGGCATTTCTTCCAACACGTGAACCTGAGTTCCGACAAAAAGACTAAAGGGCGATAATCACTACACTTAAACAACCACAAGGCACTCATAGAGCCAAAAGTTAGAAAACTCGGCATAATACAATCATAAGATGTTGGCTCAAATAATAGTGAATAAATATGGCAATTTGGTATTAAAAAAATTGAAAGTATGATAGTGCATTAATAAGAGAAATTCTCTCAAGCATAAGTACACCATAACTGAAATATACATAGAGCATACATCTTTCGCACAGGAATCTTTTTCGGACAATTCAGTTGTATTGTATAAAAAAAGTGCTATCATCAATAGCAACAAATTGTAGAATAACAATGAAAGCGATATTCCATTTGCTTAATCTTTCCATGTATTTATAGAGATTTTGTCAAATGTACAGCTACTCCATATCCCTTTATTTGTTCACTTCAGGAGATACAAACTCCAGTCTAAAATAAGCAACGAAGGGATACGAAGTAAATGGACATGAAACAAAGTCTCTACAAGTACACAGTAAAACAAAGCACTGGAACAACGTGTCAATTTGTTGCTATTTGTGATAGCACGATTTTATTCAATATAAATGAAGTCACATAATTTGGCACATATGTTTGCAGACTATTACTTTTGACCAAAATTAACACACTCTGTCCTAGATTTTGTAGAAGTGTTTTTGTCTACAGTTAGCGGTATATTCCGATTTCATGTCATGTAACATTAACCACACTGTATAGAATACTCTGTTTGCAATATTAGGGACCGACCATTTAACTTGAAAGGGGGGGGGGGCTATGGTTTTTTTTCTAAAAAAATATTTTAGAGCCGATTTAATGTGAAAAAAATATTTTGGCTGCCAAAATAATAAAAAAAAATTCTGAAGGAGGCTTTCTGNCCCCCCCCCCCAAAATAATGTTAATTTTGAAAAAAAAAAATTTTGTTGATGCCCGTGAAAAAAATAAATAAAAAAAAATTTCTGTCCAGAAAAAAACAACCCCCCCCCTTTCAGGTTAAATGGTCGGTCCCTTAGAGTGTTTGTTACCCAACATAAATCAGAAAAGAGGAATGTGATTTTTCTGACATTTTGAAACAGCCACAATTTGGATAAATTCGGCAATTTAATACTCATTACTTTCATATACAAATATAATATTCTTACAAAAAATAAAATTTCATATTGCATTAGCAAAAACATTTATGATAATAAAAACATGAATATCATGATTTATAACATTAATATACAGGCACATCCATGCATCGAGGATTATAAAAATACATTGTATCTAGATTGCGTATATGCTATCTGAATTTCCATACCTGTCTCTTCACTAGGTACAATTAATTGTATTGACATCAACATTAATTCAGTGATGTTTACACTTTACGAAAAAAAACAAAACAAAACAAAATCAAACACAAACGACAACAAAAAAGAAAAAAAAGGAGAGAAGAAACTAAAAAGTGTATGAGTTTAACATTGCTCGTTCGTAATGATTTGTCGTTCGACCTGATATTCACAACTCAATAATGACTTGATTTTTGAGTCAATACAGAGCTTCCTTCCTACTAAAGAGCAGTCTTGATTCTAGGACAAAAGAAGAGTAGATTAAAAATAAATATCATGACTATTTCTAATGCTATCTAAATTTATTTAAATTCTCGTTAAAGCTTTTAACATGTACAGGAATTTTAAACAAGAATAATTGTAGAAGTTGCAATTAAACTATTTATGTCAACTGTGTAGGATGCTAGTAAAGTAATTGTTCTGGATTCTGGAGAAATAAACAATGAAAAGATATGGAGTAAATATGCACAAGACAACGTCTCTACAAAGTTATGTACATGGTAGAACAAAGCAATAGAAAAGCGCTTTCATTGTTGTTCTTCATCTTGAAGTCACCATGAGGCCTTTATAAATGTCTGCAGTCTCATTTCATATCCTTCAACTTTATAATAATTACATCAGTACAGATCAAATCAAAAGACTCGAAAAAGGTATAAAAGTTTATAAAGAGCAAACACGGATCTGCCATACTAGAAACATTTAAATGTATATTATTATTATGTTAATATTGATGAGCTGTTTTATTACCAGGATTGGCAGATTTTAATATCTATTGTACATTGTACGGCTACAAATCGAGTAATAATTGTATTTTCATGTAATTTACCTACATAATTGTATTCAGTAGGGAGCAATGATTCGTTCGATTTCCAAATTTAAAGTAACGTTGATTTTTTTAGTTTCGCTTAAACTGCAGAGAAAGATTTTTTGACAAAAATGCAGTAGAATTATTTTGTATGTCACTGCCAATGAATATTTTAGTTTTGAAAATCAATACTTGCGCTCAAAAACACGCATGAATATATATCTATATACAAAAAACAATGACATAAAAATTACTTTGTAAAAATCTATTCCAATCAGTTTTCCTTTATCCTCTAATATCATACCACTGGGAAGGTGAGAAAGTCGCTGATTAAAATGGCCGGAAGATAAATATATCAAAAAGGGGAAAGGGAAAAGAGAATGAAATGATTCATATTGTGATGAGTACTAAAAACTAGGAAAGACATTTTTCTTTTTACCATGTGGATAACCTCTTTATTTGATGCAGAAAAATCTGAGTCTTGCCTTTAGCTTACCAAGTTGGCTTTCTAAGAAAATTATAAAATGACGGAAAAGGGTACACCTTTCATACCCAAGCCTTTTAATCCTGAATTTACCAAATAAGTTTTCTGAAAATTCGAATAAAACCATCACTAGCACATATGATCTTGTTTGTCTATTTTGTTCTTATCACGATCTTGACAGGATTAACACAATTTTTTTGAGACAGTATAAGATTTTAAGTTGGTTTTCAAGATAATTCATTTCAGGGACGATCTAATAAGATCCACTTGTTAATTGTATCAAGGAACAATCAAGACCAGTTAATTTTGTTGAGATCAAACAGGATCTCGATTTGATCTTGTTTGATCGGTGCAATCTTAACACATCTTGATCACCCTTGAATGCAGTTATCTTGTTTGATCTTGATACCCAAGCCCTTTTAATCCTGAATTTACCAAATAAGTTTTCTGAAAATTCGAATAAAACCATCACTAGCACATATGTTATGATCTTGTTTGTCTATTTTGTTCTTATCACGATCTTGACAGAATTAACACAATTTTTTTGAGACAGTATAAGATTTTAAGTTGGGTTTCAAGATAATTCATTTCAGGGACGATCTAATAAGATCCACTTGTTAATTGTATCCAGGAACAATCAAGACCAGTTAATTTTGTTGAGATCAAACAGGATCTCGATTTGATCTTGTTTGATCGGTGCAATCTTAACACATCTTGATCACCTTTGAATGCAGTTATCTTGTTTGATCTTGATAAACAGAACGGGTCTTGTTAGTCCTTGAAAGCAATAGACCATATCCGAGTTCTGGTATTCAGATTCACCAGTTGTTGTTTGTACGCCCTACGTCACAATTATGTCCGCCACATGTGACTTAGAATATACTTCAAAAACAGAATTTTGTGACGTTTTGGGCTCTATGACGTCACGTATTCTATACTGTGACGTGTTGAAAAGTTGTCTTCAAAATCCTGGTACCAAAACTCGGATATGGTCTATTATCTTGAAATACGAATGAAAACCTTACACTGTCTCAACAAAATTGTGTTAAGACTGTCAAGATCGTGATGAGATCAAAATGGCAAGAGAAGATCGTAACATCACTTCTGGTGCATGCAGCCTGAAGATGATAAAAATAGAATTGGTGTTGAAAAAAAAAAATACAATGAGATAACTGTTTCACTTTCACTTCGATTAAACAAGTAATAGAAATTTTACACACGATCGTAATACCCACGTTTGGAGCGCCATAAAACCAATTTAACCCACCATTTCTTTTTGAAATATCCGTACCAAGTCGGAACCATTGCGGTTGAAATTTATTGCACCTACCTTATCTTTTGACCTTTGATTTTTGCTCATTACAATACGGGACTTTCGAGATAGGAACTCTCGTGTAATTGGAGGCGGAAACTATCTCCTCAAATACCAGTCAGAAGGATAACCGGAATCCAGACCTATTGAATTATAAATATATACCACCTAAAACAAACTATCTATGAAATTGAAGTGCACTTATAATTTATCCTGCATGATAATTATTTAACTAAATTTTAATTGACGAAAAACAATTAATCCGAAGCGCTACAAATAGATTAAATATAAAACCCCCTTAGCTCAACAGTGTTCATTAATTAGTGATTCCATCTCAAGGAATTGATGTATTGATTTTTCTCGTATAATACACAAAAATGTTGTCGGAGTGAACACGACTCAAAATCCCCGTATTCTGTTTGGTAATTTTGTTATACCCTTTGTAATAAAATTGAAATTTTAATATCTAAAAGACAGATAGCAAATAACAGCCTTTGTCATGGTGACAACAGAAACTAAAGCATTATGGGTAGAGCGTGCACCAAAATATTTTGATTGGTCAAGAACTTAAATAACGTAATGTCATTGGTTGAAAAGTGATTGTTCGTACACCAAAATTTGAAATACAATCACGGTACCCACAATTCCTCAGTTTCTGAAACGGCGAATTGCATACATGATTTGCAGTGTTACGATTAATTTCTTTTGTTAGATCAGGGTATAGGACTTTCGTTTAACGGTGTAGCAGTCAACAAAAAAGTTTCGTCAAATTTTAACAAATAAATCTTATTCGAAGCAGGTTATGCTTTGTTTCATGCTTCAAAGTATGTCCTTTTTGGAGAAGCAAAAAATGCAAATCTTAAAGTCTTTGCTTAGACCGACCTTTGATCGAACTTACGATCCCCAAAACTTTTGACCAGCAAGCAAACTATCACACCAAGGAGATGGTAAGAGATATATGGATTGTGTATTTGTATGTAATACTAAGTACACTGCTAGATAAAACTTTGAGTAAAACTGCTACAGACGGGTGATATTGTCCATGTTATCTAAATGTCTACATACCAACACATTTGTTTCAAAATGTCAAGATGATTCAATCTAACTGCGTTTTTACAAAGGAGTTGGCAGTTCACACTGATCTGAGTATGTACAAGGGATTATAAATATTATACACGGAATTTCGACACAAAATTATTTGAGGTGTTTTGTTTTTAATTCATCTTCCTTGTTTACGTGCCGTTTACCAGAAAGTCGGTGGTTTTGTTAAAAATTAATCCATGAACGACTTTGTAAAAATTGTGTAAGATGAAATAATGTTCCTTCGATCGGAGAGGTACATCTCTCGCTTGGGGGATGTTTTTACAGACTCAACACTGCAGGAGATACAAACCACAGCCGTAAATGGTGAATGAAAGGATATGGAGTAAATGCACATGAGACAAAGTCTCTACAAATACATGGTTAAAAAACAAGCAAAGGAACAACGCTTTTATTGTTGTTCTTCATCTTGAAGTCACCATGAGGCCTTCAACAATGAGCTTTGCTTATACCTCATAGTAATTTCAAGACAGCCCTAGCATAGGTTCGAGCGGAATTCTTTGCTAATTGTCGAGCAACGCTACATCCATGTCTTTACTGGTCATGGGTGCGGGATTGTCAACAAGCATTAATTAAACTGGCAAAGTGCTCTTACAATCACTGTCACCAATTCTTGTCCATTGCGGTCGACAATTTTGCCGGTGGTTCGACCTGATTTGTCTTTTTGTCTCATTGACTTCGGCTCTAGACAGCTTTGTTCGGTAGATTTCTTATTGCCCCCGTTCCATGTCACTAGTTCTCTGAGAATTTTTATGTGGATAAACTGCAGTGAATGGCATTTAATATTCAATTTGCATGCATATGAACAATACAAAGTTTTATTGTTTGTAAACTTAATTAAAAAAATGTTGAATGGTGTATACAGTTTTTTTCGTTGATGATTTGAAGTTCAATGTAATTCTCAAAATTCAATAATGAATCGATTTTAAAGTCAGTGCAGAACTTTCATTCCTACTGAGTAGTCTTGATTCTAGGACAGACCAAAAATAAATTCCATATGATCAAGGTTAAACATAATATGAATACTAATTTAAATTCTTTTTTAATTGACTTAAATTCTCGTGATATCTTTGAAAATCCACCGAAACATTTTAAAAGTTGCAATAATACCTTATATATTCACTGCGTAGGATGCTAGAATCAAGCAATTGTTCCAGATTCTGGAGAGATTCTTTATAAATATAACAAAATAACAGTTACTGATAATTAAGTTACTGCATATACGCATTTCGACAACATATGACTCATCGGTGAAATTCAAATCAAAACATTTGGAAATCCGTATACCGCAATATGTGTAACAATTCAAATCAAAACATTTTAATTTGGGATAATAAAGTTAACTTATTAGAGAGAAATGTATGCTGCCTGGATAGAAAATAAAGGGGGGGGGGGACAGATATGGTGAAATATATTCAATAAAAATATATTCAATTTTGCGAAAAGTAGATACGTTAAATCTATTTACAAAATCATGCATTCAGAAACTGATGCATGGAACACCTTGGGGCAATATTGGCTTAAAAAATTTGATAATCGAACGGGACAAGTTTATTTTATTTGCAATTGTTCTAACTAGAGCTCTCTTAATTTACATTATATGTCACCTTTTTATCAAATGATGGTAGGTGCTTTTGCTGAATTAAGAGAAAAATACAAACCAAATTCGGTTGAGGAAATCCTTGACACGCATATATTTTGTAATGATGAAATAACATTCAGGGGTCAACTTTTATTTTTTGTATCCTTTTTAAGAAGTAAAATTACTACTTTGCGAGATATATGGGATTCTGAAAATAAGAATTTTAAATCTTGTAACGATATATACAGTTCTTTGATTGATTGAAGAAATTGCATTTCTGAATACTCCAAGATTAAAGCCACTATACCAGTAAACTATATTAATGTATTAAAGGGAATTACAGTACCCTATGTAAATGAAAAACATAGAGTTTTATTATCTGGAATTCATTTATTTACGAACGCAGGATCACCAATTTCTGTCAAAAATCTTAAACTAAAGGTAATACAAAAATACTGAATAAAAATGTTACTCCTAAGTTGAAAACGAAATGGGAAAATGATTACGATGATAATATAAATTGGGATTCAGTTTGGGGAAATATGCAGAAATATAATATTGAAAATAAAAAAGCTGAATTTCATTGGAGGTCAATATATACATGTAATATTATTTATACAGAATATAAGTTATATAGAATTAGATTGTCAAATTGTGAAGGTAAATGTCATTATTGTAAACAACATTTTGAAACACAAGTTCACCTTTTCTATAATTGTAAAATTGTGTATCCTTTGGTTTTATTTATCAATGAAATTTTTTCGCAAGTAGATAAACCTGAAAAATTTGCACTTCAAGAAAAAAATATGATACTTGGTTTTTATGAGGGTACGAAGAAGGGGTTATTATTGCAAAATGGGCTATTTGGAAATTGAGGTGTACAATAAAATTCGAAAATATAAATGTAAGTATTTTAGATATTAAGAGATTTTTTTGAAAGAATTAAAGGCTAATCTTAATGTTGAACAATAAATCCAAACATAACATAGATAATTATATCAAAGATGTATTAGTTTTTATTGGTTCATAAATAATTTTGGTAGTTGTTTTTGTGTAATTTTGGAAAAGTATATTGAAAATTATGTAGTAGTAATTATTTTAATGGTAATTATTGTTATTATTTGTGTATGTTAATGTGTATTTTATAACATGGACCCTGTCAATGGCAGCCTGGGCCATTGACAGAAATTTAACAGGCAAAATTAGAAATAAACAAATAAAAGATTGAAAAAAAAACATTTGGAAATCCGTATACCGAAATATGTGTAAAAGCTGATAGAGAACAAATTAATAGAAGGATCTAAATAGTAAAGCCAAAATCAGCTAAGGACAGAGATATGCGAGAGGCAGATACTCCTTGGTTTTGAACAAAATTTTTTTGAATTTAGATATTGCATGTTTCCAAATAAAATCGGTTTTCGGCCCAATACTACTGGGTTGGTGAATTCCCTTTGGGACTAACAGTCCACCAACAGAGGCATCGACCCAATGGTAATAAATAAAAAGATACCGAAGTTACTTATAATTTAGTTTCTGACGTTTTAGTCTCATTTTGAGCGTTAACACTCATACATGTAATAATCACCTAAGCATAAAACGATCAACACTGTGGGAATGAATAAGTATAAGTTAAGTTTCTGCATATGGCCATTTTGACAACTAATACCACTCAGTGTAATATCGAAACATTTGCAAAATATACTGAATGTTTTAAGAAAGCTAATAATCAAACGAAACTAGGTAAACTATGACAATACCAGGTGCAAGAGCAAAGAATATTTTTGAAGACTAAGATTTTACACATTTTTTCTTTTCATCAATTCTTGTTCTGATACTTTTTAGGTTATATTAGAAAACGAGCACAAGAATGTTGGAATGAATAACATTAAATAACTAAATACCAAAGATACTGTAATTTTACTTTCTGCATATGGCATATGGAACATTTATGTTTCTTCAGTGCAGGTCAAATCAAAACACTTGAAACCATGAATCAAAAAAGTATATAAAGCTGATAAAGAACAAATTAGGATTTACCATACTAGAAACATTTGAATGTATATGTCAATATTGATGAGCTGTTTTTATTACTATAATTAACATTTTTTATTTGCTGATTTTTATATCTGCTGTACATGGTACGGCTACGAATGGGACAATTATTGTAATTTGATGTAATATAGCTACATGATTATATTCATTGAGGAACAATATTTCGTTCGGTAACATGATTCGATTTTTCATATGTAAAGTTTTTTTCAGTTTACTGTAGAGAAAGTGCACTCTATTGAACACTCCTTATCAATATGTAATGATAATTTAATCAATATTTAAGTTGTGACAACCAAAACTTCCACACAATCATTATAACATCAAAACATGACTTTGTTCCTCCTTCTTTAAAATCAATTCTATTAAAGTTCTGTATTTTGCTTGTTTTTTACGTATACTTTTGGGATGGTCAGAGTATTGCCGATGAAAATGGCAAGATGGTCAGAGTATTGCTGATGAAAATGGCAAGATGGTAAGAGTACTGCTGATGAAAATGGCAAGATGGTCAGAGTATTGCCGATGAAAATGGCAAGATGGTCAGAGTATTGCTGATGAAAATGGCAAGATGGTCAGAGTATTGCTGATGAAAATGGCAAGATGGTCAGAGTA
>MJUU01066928.1:0-18329 GCA_002080025.1 Modiolus philippinarum | reverse complement strand
TGATGAAAATGGCAAGATGGTCAGAGTACTGCTGATTAAAATGGCAAGATGGTCAGAGTATTGCTGATGAAAATTATAATGATAATTTAATCAATATTTAAGTTGTGACAACCAAAACTGCCACACAATCATTATAACATCAAAACATGACTTTGTTCCTCCTTCTTTAAAATTAATTCTATTAAAATTCTGTATTTTGCGTGTTCTTTACGTATACTTTCGGGATGGTCAGAGTATTGCCGATGAAAATGGCAAGATGGTCAGAGTATTGCTGATGAAAATGGCAAGATGATCAGAGTATTGCTGATGAAAATGGCAAGATGATCAGAGTATTGCTGATGAAAATGGCAAGATGGTCAGAGTATTACTGATGAAAATGGCAAAAGTCAATGGACAGAAGGACACGAAACTAACAAGTAACAAAAAAAGCGACGTGGTCAAATAAAAAAAAGGACATTTTTGGGCGTTTTTCCTGATATGTATTAGAACTGTCGCAAAAACATACTTATATTAAGGTCTTTGGTTAGACTGATCTATGAACGATCTCTCAAACTCTTGACCACAACAACAAGCGCACTCTTCGCCCGCGCAAGCCATCACAACCACCAGATGGTAAGATAATTTTATGCATTTTGTATCTATGTCTCCTACATTATTATAGATAAGCGTCGTTTACTGTCCAAGTTTCCGTAATCAGATGTTTGTTTACAAGGGAGAGGTGGTTAGCCCCTTGCCCGACTCGCCTCCTTTATCCGGGCTTGGGATTCGAAGAGAATGGTGACGGAGAATGCCATCAGGACTTCGGAACCGCCCATTGCTCGAAAAAGATAGGTAGGTGCAATACACTGTTAGATCAATATTTTAGTAAACTGCGACAGTTATCTAAATTTCAAAACACCGACACATTTTAAAAAAAAAAATTCTACATTTAATAGTGATCTTCCAAAGGATTTGGCGCTTAATTTTGTTGTGAATTAGTACAAGGAATAGTAATGAATTCACACAATTGTCATTATATACTGATTTTGAAACAATATTCGCGGTGTTTTTTTTAGTTTACTCCCTTGTTTACAAATGAAATAAAAGGGACAACAGGAATCACCTACAATGGCTGAAAATTATAATGACAGGCCACAATCTGCTAGGGAACTACACAGGAAAAACACAAATAAGGCAAAAGACAAACGTAAACAACGATAGGAACTCGGGACAGCCGGACTTGGTACCGGCACTAGCAAACGCAAGCGGTAGGGCTAATAGAAAAAAGAAGGGAAACGGGGAATGTGTCAAAGAGACAACGACCCAAAGGGGAGTAATAACAACTCAAAGCCAACATAAGATCTTCAATGAACGGTGAGAAAACCCCACACCCAACGGCAGGTCGGAGTCGGCCCCTGAACAAAGAGCAATCAAGTCCAGCGAAATAAACATCATCCTAGACTCCTATAGACATAAAGTAAACTAACTAGAAAAAGGACAAGACACACAAAGGCTTAATAAATTCCTGACTTAGGAAAGGCGCAAACCTGCTGCGGCGGGGTTAAACTAGTTTTATTGGATCCAAACCTTCCCCCTACAGCCAATATGATAAATCAAAAATCAATCGTAACAACAGTAAAATTCAGTTGGCAACAGGACTGAGTCAATTGTGAAAAATGAAACTGAAAGAACTAAATATACGGACAAAAACATGAAATCACAAGAGACTGCTAACAGTTAACTGACATGCCAGCTCCAGACCTATCACCAACTGACAAAGTAAGTTATGTACCCTCAGTATACAGCTTCCACCAAGATCCCTTCCTGTGAGGAGTTTAGAATAATGATTTCATGTATATACCAGAATACATAACCCATGTCCATGCAATACAGATTTTAGAAATTTAGAATGTGTTTAGTTAAATTGCAAAGACCCTATCAAAAAATCAATGTTAATACCAAAGAAGGCCATACGTAATGACTTGACGACAATACCGTAATTATAACCCTTATGAATTAGACGATTTAAAGGTTTTATAAGTTTGTTAGGCGAATTTAAGTATTTTTTACTCTTATGTTAAACACAACCGTAAAATAAGGGATGTGAAATACCAGCCTTAATTAGATGTTTACAGGTTGCATTGTATTTATGAACTAAGTCTTTATATCGATGATAAAATTTAGTAAAGGTTTTAACTAGTTTGTGATAACGAAAACCCTGATGTAATAGTTTTTCAGTTATGAAAAGATTCCGTTCTTTAAAATCGCAAACGTTATTACATACTCGAGCAAATCGAACAAGTTGAGATATGTAAACACCATATGATGGCGCTAATGGAACATTGCCATCCAGAAATGGATAATTAACTATGGGAAAAGAAAAATCATCCCTTTTATCATAAATTTTAGTATCTAATTTACCATTCGTTATATCAAAATTGATTCTAAGAACGGACAATGATGATTATCAGAATTGGCTTTATTCAAAGTAAGTTCTTTAGGGTAGATGTCCTTGTAATACGTATTGAAGTCGTCATTATTTATAGTTAAAATATCATCCAAATATCGGAAAGTGTTGTTAAACTTTTCAATTAAATGCTGTTTAGATGGGTCTTTGCTGATGTTGGTCATAAACTGAGATTCATAGCAGTACAAAAAGAGGTCCGCTCTAAGTGGTGCACAATTGGTACCCATAGGAATTCCTATGACCTGGCGATAACTGCAGTTACCGAAACGAATGAATATATTGTCAAGTAAAAACTCAAGTGCTGAAATCATATCAAAACAAGTTCAATTAGTTGAATTCTTTTCTTTTGTATTACTAAAATGTGTTTTAAAGGAATAAGAACATATATATTCACAATCGGATTTTTTGAATGCCCATTGAATAAGACGTATGAATTTTTCCTTTATAAGATTATGTAGTAAGGTAGTATAGAGGGTAGAGAAATCAAAACTTTCAAGGGATTCAAAAAGGGCATTATAATCATTCAATTTATCGAGAACTTCCAATGAATTTTTTACACTCCAAAAATGATTGACACCACTGTTTTCATATACTTTGTTACAGAAATTTATAACCAGGTTTTTAATAGCAGTCAAAGTATTAGTGAGTATAATAGAAACTTTAGTTGTAGAACAGTGACTAGATGACAAAATGAATCTAGATTTATATGGCGTTTTGTGGAGTTTAGGAACCCAGTACATAGTTGGAACTGTTTTACTTTCAGGTTTAACCTGTAAAGATGTGGCTGTTAGAAAATGTATGTTTGTAATTTCACTTTCCGTTAATTGGGTTAATTGAAAAGTATGTGAACTGGTAATTTCTTTTTGGAGTACTTCTATATAATGTTTACGACAGTCTATGATGATGTTATTAGCAGCCTTATCAGCTGGGACAAAAACAAATTCCTTTCCAAATTCTTTAAGTTTCATTTGGATGCGAGAAACGGTGGGTTTATTTTTGTTGTCATAGCGGAAATGTTGTTCAAACTGTTTAATTCGGATATCGACAATTTTCATAATAGCATTAAAGAAAGAATCCAAAGATTTTTTGTCAACGTGTTCATGTTTAATCCAATTTTTACTATAAGATTTAAGTGAGTCGTGGATGATATTACGACAATCTTTCCAATTAATTTTAGAATTTGCTTATATTTTGGACCTTTCTTTAAGAAATTAATAAGCTCTTTGTCCTGCAAGATGTTGAGATCTCCTGTGATGACATGGGAGCTAGGAGCATAGGCGTATTTTGAATTGTTGCAATTTCCTGTATCAGGCACAGAATTGTTAATGTTTATATCTTTACAAACTTTACTGTAATTGAAGACGTACTGCCGGCTTGGTTTCTTGTATACGTAACAAATGATGGGAAATTCTGTATTTTCGAAATAGCCAGGAATTTTTTCTTGAACCGAATGATCATTTAGAATGCCAGCAATATTTATAAAATCTATTCCTTTGTCTATGTATTTTATCTTTAGGAAATGTTTTTGATGTTGGTCAGGACGATCGATTTTAGGAAAAAGCTTAAAATAGCTTAAAACCGGTTTATGGGTACACAAACCTCCCATTTATCTGTCCCGTTTCCCTATAGTATAGTAAATATACGAATTAAACCCAATACAGGTAGACTACTAACTCCATGACCACAATCTTCCACACAATCATTATAACTCGTGTTACGAGTAACAAGCCAGTTACTCGTAACACGGTGTTGCAAAAATGATCCATCAATGAATTTGTACAAGTATAAAAAACTATTAATCTTGTTCCTTCTATTGGAGGGGTTACCAAGTTCCATAGAAGATTTAGTCAAGAATGTACCATGCAACTTTGCAATTTTGGAATCAAAGTTGGATGAATAACATGGGATTGTGGTCTATTCCAAAACAATGAAAGACGGTTTTAACTAGCAAAATAGATAATATTTGGAGGGTATCTATATAATATTTAACTATGTTGAAATTTAAAAGGTAAACATAAGTTTTTAGTTTAATTTTCAAGCAGAAAATCTTTCTTTTTTTTCAAGTTCCGTCTACCTATATATACTTTTGAAATAGACTATTGTATCTTTGATGTGATACCTGATTTGATATGAATGGATTTCAACATGTGCAGTTTCCTCAGGCTTATTCAAAGTTGCAAGTCAAGTTTGCCTAGTTAATGGTACATAGTAATTAAACTGCAGTACTGTATTGCATGGTAAGATTCTATTGACCTTCAAGTGTATGAGAAGAAACATCTAATTGAATGTCATCAAATGATGTAAAGGGTAGCTACTATTTTACGTTCTTGTTGGCTGTGGTTTTTTACTCTTTGCAGATTATCTTCCTCACTTTATGCGGAGCGAACATTTATAAATCAAATTCCAAAATCAAAATGGTACAAATTGACTGATTTTTTTTAAGAAAGGGTACAAACTATTTTAGGTAAAAAAATTCCAAAATGGAGACAGTTACCATGGAAACCGAAAAAAAACAGGAAAATTGAAAGTGCTCAAAATTGGATGCAACTTTACAGATTGATAGAAATTGTAGAACACAATTTAAGGGGGTAGACCTGGGGAAGCCTAAAATTTTCCACTCGTTTAATTTTTTTGATATTATCAGTATCAAAACTACACATGTTCATGTCAACTTTAGGCAATTTTCAACAATTTTTACCGTCCCGTTTTTTGTCTAGAGGTCATCAAAGATACCCTGTTTCCTCCCGTTTTTTGTCTAGAGGTCATCAAAGATACCCTGTTTCCTCATATAATTTGGTCAGTTTAGGACTTGTTTGTGGTGAATAAAATTGGCTCTAATTAAATTTGTATTTGATTTAGAATTATTTCAAATGCAAAATTCTGTAATTTAGACACGTGTGAAAGTAAGCATCAATAATGATAGCAAATTAAACTAATTGAACTGAAGTACATGGGTGTTCTGAACAGTATAGGCTAAAATTTTTACTCTATTTTGATCACTATTAAACACTTCTTGTAAAAAATTCTGTCGTTTAATTTTCACCAAAAACTGAGAATAGAAAGAATACTAGTATATGTAAAATATATTAAAATTTAAGAAAATTCTACCGTCCCAATTTTTCTTAATTTACAATAAAGTGGGTAAAAATCAATAAAATTGCTGAATCTAAGCTATAAATTACCTCCCTTGGAAGAAATCTGACTTTTTCCTATATTCATTATCTTTGGACAGCATTGCAAAAATGTGGAGTAAAATGCACTTATTATAAATAACTGGATGTTAGGTAATTGTTTTCATGACAAAGTGAATATTTATTTACTGTGTGGAAAAAAATTTACAATTCAAAAATTTTGATCAGACCTATTGCAATGATTCTATTTGTTCTTGTAAATATTAAAAAAGTGAAAAACTGAGTTATCTCCTCCTACCCCAGGTCTACCCCCTTAAGGCAAGAATTCGAACAATCGCCACTGTTGCCATGGAAACAAAGAAAAAGCAAGAAAATTCAAAGTGCTCTCAATTGGATGAAAATCTCTAGATTGCGCTGAACTCGAAAATAGCAATCTTCTTTGTCCATAAGAGGTTTGGTAGATTTTTTGTGTTTGAATATAACATAGGAACCCCTGTTTTTTATTGCGTTTAAAAAACTCCAGCAGCAAGTCATTTTTTCTCTTTCTCTGAAGGATTTTAATTTCTCATAATCAAATTTCCTTTTTTTAAAATTCGTAACCGTCAAATCAAATGGCTTCAGCCTAACTAACCAAATTTTAAAATTGTATATTTGCAAAACTGTAAAAAATATCTATACAAATCATCAATTACAGAAAGCTCATACCAGGCAATACACATGGATTGTTTCTATGTCAGTCGTTGTCTGAGTTTTTCCCTGTTATCTGTCTGATGTACGAGTATAGCCTGCAGTGGATGACAATAAATACTCCATTTGCGTGTAAACGATACAATGCTATATTGTTTGTAAACATCACATTCAATTGAAAAGAGTATTATTTCGTTTTATTTGTAGAGATATAATTTAGTTAGTGCAATAAAACTATCGTTTTTCACCGTAAATCAATGTTTCAAAATCAATGCAACAATACCATGAAAAGGATGTAAAACCTTGTCAACATATCTGTGTTGCATCGCAAACAGTTTTAAGTTAAGTATTCAAAGCACTAAAGGTCTTGGATTTGGTAATGCTGTTTTGTATTATAAATATTGTCAATATTTGGCTGGTATTGCGAATATCCTCTCAATATCGCAAGTTTGTACAAAATCTTTACTGATTAGAATACCAGATTTGAACGGTGCTTCGGCTGTGGAAATATGACTTTCGGAGTATTTCACCTTAATATTTACTTTTGACTACTTTCAAAATAAGGAAAATACAATTGTAAATAATATGTTAACATTTGAATATGTATAGAAATGAAATACTAAAACTACACCGCGATGAAAACTACTTCAAACATACAATACAGCAATGATATTTTAGCTAAATACATACTATACACCGATTATTAACACAGCTTATACCTATTATACAGCGATGATAAACGCAAATAAAAGCATAAACAACAGAAATGAAAATCACGCTAAACGATACTTCAAAGAGATTATGAACTTACCTAGTATACATGATAACAGGCGGGGAAGTGGTTGAAAATTGAGCTTTCGTTTAAATGAGGTGGAAATGTTACTTTTTGGTTTGTTTACTATAGATGCATAATTATAAAAGTTATTTCCAATGGAAAAAATACTAATATTTTTCATCCCTATTATTTGAATTCATATGAAAACAACGTAGATTGCAGCAGCTGAACGTATAGATACACATACAATACACAAATCGGCAAAAAGATCAATTTAGTGCCTGTCTTTCAAAGTGGATCCACACAAAGGCCATCTTTAGATTTTGACCAAAATTTGCATACGGATTGCCAATATTCTTGTTAATCAATGTGCAAATTTTGAGTCCGCCCATTGTAGCGTTCTTCCTGAATAAAAGTTCAAGCACAGTCCATTTTTTCTCTCCTATGCATTCTTTCTGAGGTTTCTTTCAGGAATCAACTTTGTATAAAAACGAAACTGTCAACAATTCACCCTAAAAGAATGCCAAATGGTAACCACCCTTATATTACACTTCAAATACTAATTTACACATGTCCGAAAATCTTGAAATTTAACAATTGAAAATAATTAAAGTAATACATTCTCCTTTAATTACCCCATATGTTTATTTTACGGTGAGTACAAATCACTCGCGAGCTAAAAATATAATGAAAAGTCCATTTTCTCCCTACTTCAAAACTTGAAAAAGGTGGATAGTGAAAAAGGCCATATACAGAAATCAATTTCATATGGTTTATACGATGCATAATTATATATTAGATAATATTCCTAAATTTTGTTTCCGCCCATGCCATTTGAGGATGGCTAGAATTTTTGCTTTATTGTCAGACATTTTATTTTCAGCTAGACTTGGTTTTAAAACAATGTTTTATGAAATAACCAACGACAATTGTATATTTCTCATTTATCTGTCCCATAAAGCGATTGTTGCATCATAAGATATATAGTATGTGAAATGTAAAAAATACCGCAAATGTCAGAACTTTGTTTTTTTTTAACCGTAGCTGTGTCATCACACATCTTGTTTATTTGGGATGACAGGTATACAAATTCACAGGGGAGACAAATTTTGTGAACTACTTCCCGGCCTGATAAACGTAACTTCATACATAACACATGTATCCACTGATGATAAACGTAACTTCCAGAGCAGGCCGGTGTGTCCGCGCACCTTAGACTACTTCGTTGGATTTACGAACTTTTAAAGTGGACAACTTAAATGTAGATATTCCCTTTAAATGCTTCAGTATAAAACTTTTGAACTTCAGAAAATTGGTCTGTACTATGTGAAATGGGGTCCTGAACACAACTTGACCCAATTTTGCGTAAACATTGTATTGACCGGTGTGTCCGCGCATGACCTAGAAAACCCAACATAGGAATGTTAAAAAGAAAGATTTTACAAAACGAATCATGTGATCAAGGAAATTTATTATTTCGTTGATTTAATGACTCAAATTTGAATATCATAATTACAATACTCGAAAACGGGGTTCAGAACAAAAGTAGGGTTAAACAGATTAGCTGTTTCTAGCCTTTTGAAGTAAATTACGTATGTTCCAGCCAAAATTTGTAATTTTTTTCTTGTCTTCAAATATTAAAAGTTTAAGTTGTAAACTTGTTGACACAACGTTTTATGTTTGCCAAAAGTGGCTTTAACATCTAAAAATCGGTGGTGCGCTGACACACCGGATGCGCGGACACCGGTTCTCACACTGTAATACATAATTCACGTCCTATCCACCAATGACAAACGTAACTTAATACATAATACATGTATCCACCAATGACAAACGTAACTTAATACATAATACATGTATCCACCAATGATAAACGTAACTTAATACATAATACATGTATCCACCAATGATAAACGTAACTTAATACATAATACATGTATCCACCATAATAAACGTTACTTAATACATAATACATGTATCCACCAATGATAAACGTACCTTAATACATAATACATGTATCCACCAGTGATAAACATAACTTAATAAATAATACATGTATCCATCGATGATTAAAGTAATACATGTATCCACCAATGACAAACGTAACATTATACATAATGCATGTATCCTCCAATGATAAACGTACCTTAATACATTATACTTGTATCCACCAACGAGTAAAGGTACTTAATACATAATACATGTTTCCAACAATGACAAACGTAACTTAATACATAATACACGCATCCATCAATGATAAACTTTACTAAATATATAATACATGTATCCACCAATGCTAAATAGGGAATAAACATGGCAAAATCCGTATCACATGGCATATCATCCCGAGTTACCAATATCAGCCCGACGGCCTCTGGCCCGAGGGATGATATTGGTCGAGGGATGATACGCAATGAGATACGGATTTTGCCATGTATTATACAGTTGATCATATATTTAAACAGAGGACTACTTTTAATCCCAAAAATACTACCAAAAATTAAAATTGGTAAAAGAAAATGCATGTATTTTGGAGAAGAAAATTTCAAAATAGGCGGAAAGTACTGTAGGTGGTTGGAATAAAATGTAACATGTAAAGGGAAAAGCTTGGCTAGTTTTTTAAACTAATCCTCACAAAACAAAAAAATCACCCCCAAAAAAATTTTTGTTACCTACCAAAAATTTTTTTACCCTCTCCCAAAAAGAATTTTTTTTGCCCCCAAAATTTTTTACCTCCATTTTTTTACCCCCAAATCACCCCAAAAAATTCCCCCAAAAATTTTTTTTGCCCCCCCAATTTTTTTACCCCAAAATTATTTTTAATAAATAAGTCGAAATTGAAAAAAAAAGTTTTTGGAAAAAAGGTATGCCATGCGATAAAGGGTGTGTGATAAAGGGTAAGCCATGCTATAAAGGGTATGCGATAAAGGGTATTACGTCATAGTGTGAATACGGAATGAAAGTCATGCACTGTATCACATATTCAAAACGTCTGTATTTATTACTAAACATATGATAAACGTAACTATCCACCAATCATAAACGTAACTTATTTCATAATACACGTATCCACCAAATGATAAACTCAACATTATTTGTAATATGCGAGTCACACTATATATAGATATCAGATTTTGTTATCTTCTATACAACTTCTTAAAAGTGTTAAACAATTTATGAAATCTGTAAACTTGTTGTAAAAGTTTGGATGTTATGGTAAGGTTGCTTTCATTTAAGTTGTTAAGAGTAAAACAAACTGCGAATCGCAGAAGTTTAGATATATACAGCCCATAAAATGGCGCCAGTTACCGCCAAGAAAAGGAAAATTAGTAAAAGTGAAATCGAAATTATCCCTTTTATCATAAATTTTAGTTTAAATTTTACAAGAGTTAATGATGATAGTTAGATCCAGAGAAGGGCAATATTCACAATCATCTTTTGCTTTATTAAGTTCTTGTTGGTAGATAAGGTCGACACAATTTGATAGTAATTGTCAATAGTGATATCGTATATTCTGTTATCATAAAAAATGAAATCAGTCACCCGATATACATTGTACCGAAACTGAATTAAAACGCATTACATAAGGCGACGATAAACTACGAAACTGCGATATACTCAACTATAGACAGCATTATTACAAATAATTATACAATAAGATAATGATAACTACAGAAAGAATTAAAACAAAAACTATTCAAATAAGATAAACGAAAACATAATCATCACAAATAATTGTACAATTAGATGAACTAAACCAAAGACAAAATTATTACAAGTTATTAAGGGACCGACCATTTAACCTGAAAAAGGGGGGGGGGTATGGTTTTGAAAAATTTATTTTTTTCACGCGTATCAACAACATATTTTTTTCTTCCAAATTATCATTATTTTTTGGGGCAGAAATTTTTTTTTCATCATTTTGGCAGCCAAAATATTTTTTCACATAAAATCAGCTCCAAAATATTTTTTAGAAAAAAAAAATCATAGCCCCCCCCTTCAAGTTAAATGGTCGGTCCCTAAACACGTGATCCCTAATAAAGTCATTATTATTACATAACAGTTAACTATGAAAAAATATTAAAAAGGATAAAGTCAGCTACTGACAGAATTGCAAACTTAGTTTATATAGTAGAAATAACATTTCTTTACCTCTGAGAGCTTAGCAAGAATTGATGAAGAAATGTTGTTAATAATTTGTATAATAGTACTTAATCTTGTGAAAATGATCTATATTGCTTTTTTAAAGCTGAAACTATTTCTTCCTATTAAGTACAAACGATCAGACAATGTTGGCAAAGTTTCTGGATAGAAAAAGTTGTTCTTATACTTAAATATATGACCACACACTTTGCCAACATCTATATCATGACTATGCCAACGAAAACCAGAAGTAAAGATTTAACAACAATACTGTATTTACATCCTTTATGAATAAGTTTGTTCATCGGATTAATAAGTTCGGAAGGACATTTCTTGAATTTATGCGCTTTGTAAATGATATTGCCATAGAAGTTTGGATGTGAAATGCCCTCTTGTATAAGAGCCCTGCATGTAGAACAAATTTCCTTAAGTCAATGTATCTATGTATCTAGCCCTCCCTTCAAGTTAAATGGTCGGTCCCTAAACAAGTGATCCCTAATAAAGACATTATTATTACATAACAGTTAACTATGAAAAAATATTAAAAAGGATAAAGTCAGCTACTGACAGAATTACAAACTTAGTTTATATAGTAGAAATAACATTTCTTTACCTCTGAGAGCTTAGCAAGAATTGATGAAGAAATGTTGTTACTAATTTGTATAATAGTACTTAATCTTGTGAAAATGATCTATATTGCTTTTTTAAAGCTGAAACTATTTCTTCCTATTAAGTACAAACGATCAGACAATGTTGGCAAAGTTTCTGGATAGAAAAAGTTGTTCTTATACTTAAATATATGACCACACACTTTGCCAACATCTATATCATGACTATGCCAACGAAAACCAGAAGTAAAGATTTAACAACAATACTGTATTTACATCCTTTATGAATAAGTTTGTTCATCGGATTAATAAGTTCGGAAGGACATTTCTTGAATTTATGCGCTTTGTAAATGATATTGCCATAGAAGTTTGGATGTGAAATGCCCTCTTGTATAAGAGCCCTGCATGTAGAACAAATTTCCTTAAGTCAATGTATCTATAATAAAATTTAGAGAATAATTTTATCAATTTATGATATCTAAACCCTTGATGCATAAGTTTTTCAGTCAGACAAAGATTTCGGTCGTTGAAGTCAGAAACATCATTACATACTCGTGCAAATCGAACAAGTTGTAAAATGTAGACCCCGTAAGAAGGGGCTTACGGAACATCGCCGTCGAGATGGGGAAATTTAACTATAGGGAGAGAGATTTCATCCTTTTTATCATTAACTTTGGTGTTTAAATTTCTTTGATTTATTGATATATCAAGACCAAGAAAAGGTGTATGATCGCTGCTGCCATTGGATTTATTTAAAGAACGTTCGGCAGGATAAATTTCGTCTGTAAATTTAGAAAATTCGGGATTATTTAAAGCCAAAATATCGTTCACATATCTATATGTATTGTAAAAATATCAATAAATGCTGTAGTAGGATCTTTTTGAATTTTGGTCATGAATTATGACTCGTAGCAATAAAGAAATAAATCTGCTATGAGAGGTGCACAGTTGGTTCCATAGGAATACCTATTTTTGCCGATAGACTGTATCACTAAAACCAACAAAATAATACAAGAAGAAAATTTATTGCTTTCATCATATCCTAACATATTTTTTTTAATTCTTAGTTTTCAGAATTTTGTCTTGTATGAAGAAATGGCTTAAATATTTCATTAAAATAAAAAAATTCAAAAATTATCAGTCTTGGACATTTTCAGGGAATTTGGAAAGTTTAACTGGAATAAAATTCTGAAAGTTTATTTTGCATCTATGGACTATTTGCAACAATTCAACATTCAAAACTGAAGTCCCTATTCTCAATTTTGTTTAAACATTGTTGATATATGGACCTAAATAGAAAATTTAGGCAAATTCATTGAAGAGAAAATATAGGTGACATAATTCTTGTATGGATGTTAGTTACTACTAAAGATGTAACCACTTACCAATCATCGTCAGTCTATGGCATGTAGTAGCTGAGATAACGTGCAAAAAATGATTGAATATCTGAGATATGGTGCAAAATAAAGATTGAATAGCTGAGATATGATGCAAACTGATTTGGGAAAAAAAACAAAGTCAAACTAATGGCAAAATACAGAAGACTTGGAATAATCTTTTTTTTCAAAAATTAAGTTGGGATGTACTAAATATTGTGTCAAAATTTAATTGATTTTGAAAAGATTTCAGAAAGTTATTGAAGTTCAAAAAAGTTTTAACATTAGGGTTAACCAAATGTTAACGTCGACGCCGACACAGACGCCGAAGACGGAATCTATGGCCGCTATGTTTCGCATTCGCGACGAAGGCGAGACAAAAATAAACTATAATGCTACAAGTGTCAAAATTGACTTAGTCGGTAAACATGAAATTTTCCTGTTTGGTCTGAAAAGGCATCCCAAAGTATTGCATGACTACACAAAAGTTGTGACAAAAATTTCAGATCTGTACCTTTTAAAATTGCTGAGAAAAATGCGATGAAAATGTGTTACACACACCCAGACACACAGACCAAAAACAGTATACCCCATATCCCCGATGGGAAGTCCGGGTATAAAAATCAAAGCTATCGGCAAACAAGAAGTAAATGAGTGATAGACTTTTAAAGGGGATACACGGTACAACTCATCATACTTAAGCTTCAGTCCAAATATCAAATCATTACTACATGCACAAGCTGAGAAATCATTTACAAAAAATTCAATATGTGAATACAATAAAAAAAAATCAAAGTAACCAAATATCAAATCATTGCTACATACATAAGCTGAGAAATCTTTGACGAAAAATTTCAAGTTGTTGGTATAACGGGGGAAAATTGACTATGTCGGTAGACAGGAAGTAGTATTTGCACAGGTCTAAAAATGCATCTCACATTATGGAATGATCAGGCAAAGAATCTGACAAAAGTTTAGATTTGTAACTTTTTCTATTGCGGAGATAAATGGGACGAAAATGTGTTACGGACGGAACAACCCGAACACCCCCCCCCCCCCCCGAAACACACACCGAAAACAGTAAATTCCCTATCACCGAAGGTAGGCGGAGATTAATAATGATTTGACTAAATACAACTATTTGATTAACTTTTAAAAATGTAAACCGATGATACCTAAACAGAACGAAACAGCGTTGATAAACGAAACTACGGACACGAGTTTTACAACTAGGACTTAACTCCTAGTAAAGTTAACAAAGGACAGCTTTTTAAGATATTTAAAGTGATGATGAATTAAAGACAGAACCGTTACTAGGAATTCATCTGATAACGATGAACTCAATACGAAATTGTCGTAAACAATTTTACATCGATAGTAACCTAACATAATAGAAGTGTTGGATTACTTGTTCTGGGACTAGGATTACAAGGATTTTCCAGGATTATATAGGAATGTGCGGTATGTTTACGTCACTAAAATGGCGTCGGATAATAATTCAAGATGGCTTCTATTAGGAATTCAAGATGGCGTCTGTTGGGAATTCAAGATGGCGTCTATTAGGAATTTGTGGTGAGTATACGTCACCAAGATGGTGTCAGAAAAGAATTTAAGACTCTGGCAAAAATGAAATGTCAAATCCTTTTATATTGAACAAACTTGCCAAAGTTAAGCAACCATTGTTTAGTAGTATGATTGTCAATTTTTTCTGTGGAAATCTACATTAAGAAATGTCGATGCCATAATTCATCAAGTGAATTGCCTTTGCGTAAAACCTCATGGTTCATCAAAACAAATCCCTATCATTTACCCGCGGGGTGATATTTATTCAAAACGACGTCCACATCATAACAGAAATCTCGCCTCTGTCGAGGATAGAGGAATCCCGGGATCTATTGTTGCATTCGAATCAAGAAAAGACGGACAACCCAATATTATCTGTTTTTTAAGTCAGTGGGATTTTGGATCACCAGGACAAAATTGTAGAGGTATTCCACCTTACAAAAACACGAGAGAAAATCGAATTAATTGGTTTACTCGGTGTCTTTTACAGTTATCTAAGTTACCTATTGAATCTGTTGGAATACCACACCGTATCGGTTGTGGTTCGATGGGGGAAGACTGGATAACTTATCTCTAGCTTATATTAGATTTTCTTAGTCGAGTGGAATTAGAGTGATAATCGTCGTACCGAACTGAAAATAGACGCAGACACATTTTGCTTAGATTTATGTTCTTTCAACCCGGTCCATGCATCGATAATGTTTACATTGATAGAGAACGAACATTTGCAAACCGGCCACTACAGATGGTACAAAAACCAAGAGATCTCAGTCTAAATGGATTTTTTTACACTGACATCGGTGACAGAGTGACATGTTTTTACTGTAATGTGACGTTAAAATAATGGGAGACACGTGATTGCATTGAAACAGAGCATATAAAATGGGAACCAAACAAGATGATATCAGCCAAGGCACCATCTTTTATAATGATGTAAAAATATGTGGGAAATTTCAAAAATTCAAACTATGTAAAATACTTCACTTCTGAAGGAATTCAAGCACGGCTAATTGATGCTGTTTGAATGCGAAATCATTAAGAAAGATTAGGTACAAAACACGTCTCCCTCGTTTTGTCATTCACATGTACTTGTTGAAGTTTGCCGAAAAAATGAGTGTGGAAGTTAGCAAACTAGCCACGGAGCATTGTAATGGATGTTTAATCGACCATCCTGGTCAAACGCATCACACCTGTTTGATATGGTCAGAAAATGAACATTTGGATGCTAATTTTGACGAGGCGTTTCACAGTGTAAATCGTGAAGCAGTTTTGGCAGCATGACGCAGTGACCTTGAAAAAGCAGAAATGTCCTACACCCATCGAGATGCAGTTTGTTCAATAATACTAGAAGGAGAATATGGCAGTGAAGGTTCCACTAAGGAAGTCATTTATTTCATGTTGGACAGCACGATAAAACTAGAAAGATATTTCACTTTAGATTCAGAGACACATTAGAAATGACTTCTATCGGACAAAACACGAGCTACCTGAAAACACTTTACCAAATAAATGATTTCCACAAAAAACTTTTAATTGAATTCAGTACCTCCAATCAGCTACAAGCACTTTCAAACATAGCGGAAAAAATACTTTATAGAGAAACTCCAGTGACAGATTCAACAAAAATGAGATTGACACCATACAAAAGAATCGTTCATTTGATGGGAAGATATTTTCTCACCAATGATATGATCAAACGACTAATATTACACAACATTGGACTTCTGTGGCCTCTCATTAAACCAATTTTAACCTCAAAGAAAACTGAAATGAACGATACAATACATAATGTAAGTTAAAGAAGTTGTACCAAATAACTTTCGCTGTGAAACGATCACATGTACATTTACTTCATACTTTGTCCTGTTTTCTAAGTAACTTCGGTATTTGGTTATTTCTAAGGATATATAGTCGTAAAATGAACGTTTATTTGACATTTCATTGTACGTGATTTGATAAGGACAGTATTAGGTCTGCAATCCTAATTTTGTAGATTGACTATTGTTAAATATCATCGTTTTGTGTAATAAATAACTAAATACCGAAGTTACTGTAAATTTAAATTCTGCATATGCGCATTTCGACAACTTATGTCTCTTCAGTGCAGATAAAATCTAAAAGTTTGGAAGACCATAAAATCAAATATGTTAAAAAACTGATAGAGAACAAATGCCCAATATGATCTAAAAGTAAAGCCAAACTCAGCTAAGAACAGAGCTTTGCATGAGGGAGATACTCCTTAGTTTTCAAAAAAATTTACAAAATTTTAGATATTGCAAGGTTCGAAATACAATCGGCTTTCGGGTCAGCACCGAAGTACTGACTACTGGGCTGATGAATACCCTCGGGGACTAACAGTCCACCAGCAGTGGCATCGACCCAGTGGTAACAAATAACTAAATACCGAAGTTACTGTAAATTTAAATTCTGCATATGCACATATGAATAAATAATTATATTTGATTCTGTTTTATTGATTTTACATATAAGTACTGTATATCTAACTTATGAATTACTGTTTCATTCCATTATATCGGCTTTGTCCATCATTTTATTTTAATCGGTTTCAGATCATGGTAAGAAAAGATTCAAAACTTAAAACACTTCAGAAAATATATTATAGTTTATCAAATGGAGGAGCATATGTTGGTCCCGGCAAGCTGTACAAAATTTTGAAATCAAAAGGTATTAGGGACACGCTGTGAGACGATGGTTACAAAAGCAGGACGCATAAAGTCTCCAAAAACCTGTTCGAAAGTGTTTCCAGAAAGCTAAAGTTGTAGTATCAGGAATCGGTCATCAATTCGATGCAGATTTGGCAGATGTTTCTAACATATCACACGAAAATAATGGTTTTTGCTTTCTATTGGAAGTATTGTCCTCGATGTCTTTTCAAAGTCTCACTGGATAAAGCCCCTGAAAAACAAAACGACAGAGATTGTAGTAAACGGTTTTGAAAACGTATTCAAACAAGCAAGAATTTGTAAAATTTTGAGGAAAGATGCAGGATCCGAATTTACGTCAAAAATAACAAAAACTTATCTTCAAAAAAGGGTGTGTATCATTTAACAACTCAAAATTCAAACACTAAAGCAAGCGCGTCTGAAAGAGTAATTCAGACTGTGAAAAACATGATGTATCGATACTTTACTAAAATAGAATAAATCGATACCGTGATGTCTTGCAAAATTTAGTGGTAAGCTACAATGCAACACCACACAGGAGTAACGTAGCTCCTAGTAACGTCAACAAGAAAAACGAATCAAACAGTTGGGCTTTCGTGTATTTGAGAAAGGGTAAGAATAATAAAACAATCAAACTATATCACTTTAAAATCGATGATTTAGTGAGAATTTCTCATAAGAACATGGTGTTCGATATCTCCTACGACGAACATTACACAAAAAAAAAATTCAAAGTCAGAAGCCGTTTTCGCATGCAAGGCATCCCCATGTATAGACTAAAAGATTGCATGGTTGAAAATATTACTGGACATTTTTATGAATCCGAGATGATGAAGGTACACAAGGATGTAGACAGTCAGATTATCGGAAAAAATACGAAAGCGTAGAAAAAATGGGAAAATCGAATGGTTGGTAA
>MJUU01066926.1:0-18093 GCA_002080025.1 Modiolus philippinarum | reverse complement strand
CATCGGATTTCGATGGGATTTTTTTCTTTGAATTCCTCTTGATATAAGCTTTCAGTAGTATGTCAACAGATTTTGCGTTGCTCTTACCGTTTCCGAGCTACAAGGGGTCAAAGGGGCTAAAATTGCAAATTTTCGAAATATGTGAAATCTTTATTTTTCATCGGATTTCAATAGGATGTTTTTTCTTTCGATTCCTCTTGATGTAAGCTTTCAGCAGTATGGCAGCGGATTTTGCGTTGCTCTTACCGTTTTCGAGCTACAAGGGGTCAAAGGGGCCAAAATTGCAACTGATTCAAGCTCTTTATTGTGTCCATTTAATTACTGTATCAAGCTCTTTACTGTGTCTTCATTTATTTGAATTGCACTCATGTTCAAATTTCAGTATTCGACATGCTGCGGTCGTATCATGCTGCGCTCGGCGTAGCCCTTTATTTCTTCATATGGATGAAAATTTTCCAGATTTTATAGGATTTTTGGATTTTTGACATTGTTTTTAATAATTCCTAGATTCTCGTCAATTTTTTCTTATTATCAGACTTTGTGGAAAATGCTGTCAGTTTAAATGAAATTTACCCAAATGGACCAAAAAATCAAAATGAAGGTGAAAAAAAATCAGGGAGGGCCGGGATGAGAATCTAGGAAGGATATTTTTTATTATGGCCTTATAATGTATCCCTTACAAATGGAAAGATTCTTCAGTGGCACTTTCCACACTACTTATATTCATGTATTGTCATAGGATTCTTATTCAAGATTTTAAAAAGGCATTTTGAAAAGTCAAGGGTTGTGGGCAAATTTTATTTTTTTTATCTTTTTATCAAATGCTGTGAATTTTGAAGAAATAACAAAATAATGAAGTAAATGTGAATTTAGTTTCTGCATATGCTCATTTCAACAACTTACATCTCTTCAGTGCTGATCAAATGAAAACATTTGGAAATCAATAAACCGAAATATGTGTAAACCCTGATAGACATGATAGAGAACAAATTACCAATAGGATCTAAATGGAAAAGCCAAAAATCAGCTAAGGACAGGGGCTATTAAAGAGGGAGATACTCCTTAGTTTTGAACAAAATTTTATTAAATTTAGATGTTGCAAGTTTTCAAATGAAAATTGCCAAAAATGAGAAATACATCAACATTTTGAGAATGGCCTGAAAAATGGGATGGGAGGAATGAAAACCTAGGAGTTCTTTTATTATGGCCTAAGGTTATAGATAGACGGGGGTGGTAAAGGGTTATTTTCGTGCAACGTTTTTGGCGTTTTTAAATTTGTGTTTTCGTGTTTTGTGTTTTTATTCCTCGTGTTCTCGTGTTGGCATTATTTCACGTGCCTCGTTTTTGTCCATATTTTGAGCTCATGATTTGTTTTAGATATTTTATATTTCGTGCGTGTTCATTTTCCTGTAAAAAAATCGGGACTTGTTACAGTAAGAATTGTTACGGTACCAGAAAGTATCACAGAGCAAAATTTCACAGATTTTCATTGATTTTATGAGCTTTCAGGTAAAAAAAAACTTTAGATAGGATGCATAAATTACCATTAATGATAATGACTTCTCAAGCTTTTGGCGAACTACGAGCAGTAATTTTTCGTGTTTCGTGATTGGCCATTTTTATCACTCGTGTTTGGTTTTCGGCAATTTTTAAGCACGTTCTTTCGTGTTGGGGACCCCACTTTACCACCCCCATAGACATATGCATGCTACTATAGCTATTCCATTTTATGTTTTCTTTATTTTCTTTTTTGTTCAGTTACATGTACTAGTAAATATGGTTATCTTTGTTTGCATGATTTTTCTAGTATGTATAATTTTGGTGAGAAATAATTATCAAGACATTGTTGAAGACTGATCAGTGACCCCTTGGGTTGTTTTAACCTGGAGATGGGATGTTGTCTCCTTGACATTTACCCCACTTCCTTTCTTTTTCATATTAAATGAATAAAGAAATACAAAAATCATCATTTTGATCAATAGCACAATAAAAAGCCGTATAATACAAAAATGTATTTGTGTTATATACATGTATATTTTGTTGCTCTATCATGTCTATATATATGTTTTTGATTTTTGGTAGTTGTTTTTCAGGTCTTGATGAAGGAATACTCAAATTACAATGTCCAAGTTGAAATCTGAAAAGTTATTGCTACTGGAAAAACTGGTACAGAGTAGCTCAGATGGGGAAATTACTACAGAGCAAAGGGATCTATTTGTAAATCTTGTAAAGGAAACCAGTCCAAAAAGTCCAAAAATGCGAAAGAAAAGTGCTAATACACAAGAGAGACAATCACGGCAACGTGTCAAAGTTGTCAGAAACAATTCTCATGAGGTTGAAGATAAAAATCACGGGAAAGTACAAATTAATTTGCCACAAAGTGAAAATAGATCAAGATCAGGAAGTTCAAGATCAAGATCTGATTCATCCTCGAGCTTTTGGTCCAGTGGTTCTCAAGATAGAGCTAGAATGAGAAAAACATCATCTAGATCTAGATCAAACTCTCGTTCTAGTAAGAGTTACTCATCACGTTCAAGGTCAAGGTCTCGATCAAGGTCAAGCTCATCATCAGCTTCGTCATCTAGATCACGATCATCATCAGTAGAATATTCCAAAAATAAAGTAAAGGAGGGAAGTAAATCCCCTAAAACACCACTTTCACCAGCTAAAGACCATTATGGATCAATCTCATCCACTCAAAGTGCTCCATTGACCTTAAATGTCAAAAGACAGATGAAAACAACTGTCGAAACTTCAAGCGACTCTGGAAGAGGAAAACGCAAAAAACTGTTAAAAAGAAGTCAGATTAAAAAATCAAGATCTCTTGATATAAACCCGGATATATATATTGAAGAAAGAATAAAACAAAAGTATAAGGAATTGAACAAGTTACTGTCAAGTCAATTTACTGGTCCCCAGCTACAAGTCACACAACATCAGTACCAGCAAATGCAGAATCTACGGAGTCAGTACGTTTCTGCTAGCCATGGTCTTCCTCCCAGTGGAATACTGGTACCCAGAAGTCTACCTCACGATCTTCGAGTGAAAGGAGGGGCACCACAGGGTCTTACTCAAAGTCAAAGAAGATCAAGATCAAAGGACTCATTAACAAGTTGGTATACTCAAAATATAACTCCTTATTGTTTAAAAATGACGAGAAAATCAAAATTATTTCAAAAGAAAGGATATAAATTGATAATTTATTGTGTTACAATAGGTCAGCCATCTTTCAGCTATATCACATGGCAGAAAAAATTGTAAGAGTTTACATGAACATTGGTTCACGGCCGTCAAATGATTTCTCTTTGACTTGATAAGTCTCTGACTGTACAAAATTGTATTCTCAGCTAAATTAGGAAGAATACTTGTTAAACCTTGCAATTCACCTGTTTCTTAAGCATGGTCTTTCAAACCCAATTTTATTAAAGGGAGATAATTTGTATAGATCATGTAGAAATAATCAGGGAAGATTACATTTTTGTATTTCATACACAATATATTTCTTTTTTTTTTCAATCTCTTATTATGTCACATTTTTCAATTTCATGAATTATCTGTGTAAATATCATTTCTCTATATATAGATAATATATATGTACATATATCTTTATTAATGCTACTTTTTACCCTTACAGGTTGACAGCATATATAGAAGACACAAACAATTAAACAATAAAACATATATACATTTAGAACAATAGAAAATTATGCAGCCTTTAATTGTATATACTAGTACAATCAATCTTTGATGGCTCAAACATAGGGTTGATGAAAAGAGTTTGAGCCAGAGGGGTGTTCAAGCTATCCAGTTTGAACTAAATTTAAACTTAAACAAATAAACAAAAAAAAGTTGGAGACATTAGTAGTGTTAGAGCTACATGTATTGCAGTTCATTCCATGTATGTTCATAAGGTAAAATCAGGCTAATTTTAAAAGTTAGTGCTTGAAAAACTATTGCCTCCTTGGTCAAAATTTAATTCTTAGAATTAAACTGGTAGGGGAAAATCTCTCTTGATGTTGATACTAATTATGAATGCTTATGAAGCATTCTGCATTATTTTTGACACCATATGGTTCAAAACTTTGACAGAGATGATTTAAGACTTGGACATGTTGGAGCCCAAATTGCATGATAACAGAATATTTTATCTTGAAAGATTTTGCTGATGCATGCTATACATGTACATGTATGTTGAATGATCACAGATGAATTTTTAGAATAAGTCACAACGGAGTCTTTATACACACTTTATACAAGCAAACATCTACCATTTGAATTCCATATGCTCGAGTAGGTTTTTAAAACATTTTAAATTATTTGTTTTTGTCTTGAAGAGTTTTAAACGATAACTTTTTTATGGATCAATTACCTATCTTATTTTGCTGTCAAAGTCAAAATTAATTCATGTTTACCGAGGGATTATTCTTACATTTACATTTAAATTTACCTATAGTATGCTGTTTTAGAATACAGAATATTTTAAGATCTCATATTTTGTTTGGTTTTTAATTGAAAAACATTTAAAAGGGGAGGTAATTAATGATTAGTAGTGCAAAGAATGTAATTTAGTCAAATTCATGCAAATTTGGGAAAATATATACCCTCTTAAGATTTAATTCTAATTCAGGCAAGAAATTTTAAATTATTGAAATATATATAGTCATAAAAGTAAAGATTATACGTCTGCTCTTGCTTAAATTAGTTTGAAAAAAATCCTTATTTCGATGGAAAAAAATGTGCTGGTTTCAAATGAAAAGCATGTACACCTAAGAATTCATTTAATGCTCACATAATGCTCATAGCTTCATAAGTATGTCTTTTAAGGCTTAAGTAAGAAACTTTAATAGGCCCTAGTCTAATGAAAATGTAAATTCTTTTAATTTGCTTTAATTGTGTTTGGAAGAACATCAGAATGGCTGACATTTAATTATAACTCACCACCTGTGGAGCAGATCATGCTTATACCCTTATGCAATCTCAGAGTTATTATTTATTTGAAATTCCCATTACTAAAATTGTAATTTCATGTAATACATTTTGTATATAAGTTTGCAGGAAATTAATATGATGAAAAAAGGTCTCGGAAAAGGTACCGTATTCCATCCAATTAAATACAATTTGTCTAATCATTAATTATACACCAGACAAATCTTGTTAGGACTTGTTAGCAGGTTTTTATTGGCACGATATTGATTACAGAATCTGTTTCTAGATAGAAAGTTCATTAATTTGAAATGAAACAGATTTTATAGGTTCAATACATGTAATTAATTTACATATAACTTGTTATTTACAGCAATGCAATTAACCCAATCTAAATAACAACCCAATGAACAGTTTGAAGAAAACAAATTGAACTAACACAAATATGTTTCAATAAATATTTTATTGAAAACAAAATTGTCAGATTGTGGCGATTCATCTTGGAAAATGATTGGCATATTTGGAAATTAAAATTTCAAAAAGTGCCATAAAACATGGCTACATTCCATGATGTACACAATGTACTTCATCATATTTATAAGAAATTTCAATTTGATTACTAGTGGTGTACATGTATACAGTTGAACTTCAATCGCTCCAACTGCAAGGACTCGAACACCATACTAGTAGATGTCTGGAACCCTTTTTTGTACTCCCTTAGCTAAGATTTGAACATAGTTCCTCCTGGGTAGCTCAAATAAATTGCTATGGCTTGAACAGTTTTCTCCTCCCCAAGGGGTGCATTTTTTAATTCTGATCATGATCTTTATCATTTTATGATCATGAACATGATAAAAAATTCTAACAAAATGGTATATCAAGATCAGGTTCATTTTAGCCATGATCGCTTTCCAGATCACACTTGAACATTTTTATGATCAAGACCGTAAAACGCAGACAGCAATATTTTATTCAAATATGCCTTTTTAGAGCATTTAAAACTCGATATTTACCTATTTTTGTAAAATGAAGAAAAAATATCTTGAATATGTGCAGAATTTCTTAGGCTGACAGAATGATCAAGGGTCCTGCAATGATAGTTTTATTTGATGATCATGATTATGATCAGGTTTTTAAAATGCAATTGTCAAGATCACGATCATAGATCAAGAACATGATCAGAATAAAAAATGCACCCTTGGTTGTTTGTGTCACTTTGAGCCATGGAAGTTCCAGTCCCTTGGTTGTTTGTGTCACTTTGAGCAATGGAAGTTCCAGTCCCTTGGTTGTTTGTGTCACTTTGAGCAATGGAAGTTTCAGTCCCTTGGTTGTTTGTGTCCCTTTGAGCAATGGAAGTTCCAGTCCCTTGGTTGTTTGTGTCACTTTGAGCAATGGAAGTTCCAGTCCCTTGGTTGTTTGTGTCACTTTGAGCAATGGAAGTTCCAGTCCCTTGGACGTTTGTGTCACTTTGAGCAATGGAAGTTCCAGTCCCTTGGATGTTTGTGTCACTTTGAGCAATGGAAGTTCCAGTCCCTTGGATGTTTGTGTCACTTTGAGCAATGGAAGTTCCAGTCCCTTGGTTGTTTGCATCACTTTGAGCAATGGAAGTTCCAGTCCCTTGGTTGTTTGTGTCACTTTGAGCAATGGAAGTTCCAATCCCTCTGGTTGTTTGTGTCACTTTGAGCAATGGAAGTTCCAGTCCCTTGGATGTTTGTGTCACTTTGAGCAATGGAAGGTCCAGTCCCTTGGATGTTTGTGTTGTGTCACTTTGAGCAGTGGAAGTTCCAGTCCCTTGGTTGTTTGTGTCACTTTGAGCAGTGGAAGGTTCCGTCCCTTGGTTGTTTTTGTCACTTTGAGCAATGGAAGTTCCAGTCCCTTGGATGTTTGTGTCACTTTGAGCAATGGAAGTTCCAGTCCCTTGGTTGTTTGTGTCACTTTGAGCAATGGAAGTTCCAGTCCCTTGGATGTTTCTGTCACTTTGAGCAATGGAAGTTCCAGTCCCTTGGATGTTTGTGTCACTTTGAGCAATGGAAGTTCCAGTCCCTTGGATGTTTGAGCCATCATATTTTGACTGTACATGAAAAAAATTCACATCTATGAAAACAAAACAAAATCATCACCCGTGAAAAGTAATAATCTTAAAAAGGCAATACAGTGAAACCTGTCTTGAGAGACCTCTGCTATGAAAGACCAACCTCTTTTGGAAGACCGCCACATTTTGTCTACTCTGTGTAAAATTCATATGTAATAAACCACTTTTGAAAGATCACTTTCTAATGGCAGAAGGGGTGCATGGTCCCTCAAGACAGGTTTGACTGTACATTGTATCTCCAATTTAAAGAGTATATACAAGAAAGATATTGTTCAGGTTGAAAATGATACTGTAGTGGTTGGAAAGTACATAAATAATATTGCATGAAAAGTACTTTTTTTTCATGGTAGAAAATGTGTATGAACTTAAAATTCACAGAAAGCACTTATAATCATAAAGAAATTTATTTTTCAGACGATTTTGGTGAGGACAAGACATATGTTAGTGTACAACGTGTCCTTAACACAAGTGCTGCAAGAGAGGGCAAGATCATCGTTGACCCACATCCTGTAAATATAAAAAAGAAAAAACGGAAGAAAAAAACAGATTCAAATACAAAGCTTAACTCGACTCTTGACAGCACATCAGAAAATACTGGTTCAAGGACGTTATCTCCGAGATCAAGGTTAAATGTTCCTGAAATGCATCATCTTAAAGACAGTCCAAATCAGGATTTGTTAAAATGGTTAAAACAGAAAGATAAAGAACATAGGATAAAACAGAAGGAAGAACGCAAGAAACGTCGAGAAGAAAGAGAAAAATTAGTATTGGAAGCAAACGAAAAATTTGAAAAAAGACTTGAATCTCAAAAGGTTGTTGAAAAATGGAGAGTAAAAAAAGAAAAAGAATATAGAAAAATGATGAAAGAAAAAAGAAATGAGGAAAAAGAAAATGAAATATATCAGAAAAGAAAGATGGAAATGTCTCTACCGGGAAAAAGTATCACAGTACGTCCCCAAACTGCCCCACCTGAATGGAAACAAAAAGTGCAAACTAATTCGTACAAAACATCAAAACAAAAAGTGGCAAAAGACCAGAAAAACAACAAAGAAACTGATACAGGTGGGAAAGTCCTTACAGTTCAAGATCAACTGGGTACATCATCCGAACATTTAAAGTTTGATTTGAATGACCAGAGTAGTAGAGATCAACTGCCGACAACTTCAAAGTTTATGTATAAACGTCCTGTTGCAGGGAAAATTAAACTTAATATGAAAAATAGGCCAATGAGTGCACAGCCAAAGTTACAAACTTCTCACACAGAGAAGTCTGAACAAGTGACGAGAGACGAACAAAAAGGCAATATGAGGATGTCATACGACGATTGGATAAATACAAAAAAGAAACAAGATATAGAAAAACGAAAACAAGAAAAAATTCGTCAAAAGGAACAATTATCGAAATCTGATCCAGAAATCGAAAAAATTGTTCCTGACATTGCAAAGAAACGAATTCATACCATAATGAATGAACGGAAGTCAATTGACACTGGTATTAAACGTTATGACGCAGCTGTTAATCGTTCATTTGGTGGAGGAAGTTTTGATGGAGGAACTTCACCTAAAACATCATCGAGGACTTATGCATACAAATTGGATGAACGTCCATCGACTTCAAAAGGACGAACTACCGATTCTCTTAAAGTAGATGGAAGTTCATATCAGCGACCCAGAACAGCCCCACCAAGGGGAAGAAAAGTGCCAATACCAATGCGCTCACCTTATTCACCAGTTCCGGCAAATGTTCCTGCTCGAGTAGAAGAAGTAATGAATAACGAGGATCAATCAAATCCTTTTAAACTACCATTCCCACCAGAAGAGGGAGTTCCAAAACATGTGGCTGCTAGGCAAAGAAAACTTTTCTCAGACGAGTTTCATAGCGACAAAAGTCAGGAAATGTCAATGGCTCTTGTTCCTGCAACATCTGCAGTTGTGGAAAAACCTGGCATTGCAGAGGACATTAAATATGATAACATTACTACCAAGGATGTTTCAAATGATCGTGATACGTACGAAAAGCATGATTATCAATCTGTAGAAAATAATACTGTCAATGGTGATTCAGAAGGGAGAACTGAGTTCAAAAATGATGAAAAAATAAATGTTGAAGAACAAAGTTTACAATCTCAGATAAGGGAAGAAATAAAGGAAGGTGTACAAAATGACAATTATGAACAGACTGAAGAAAATTTGTCTGAAAAAATTACTCACCATGATAAAAGTGACGAAAATTCTATTGAAGAGACTCATTCTCAAACAAAATTTTTAGAAAATCTGGTGAACGTAGACGTAGAAAATTCTGACATGAAACCTGAGAATGAGGTCAATAATTATGATGAAGTTGATACCAGTGTTGGGGAACAAAAAACTAATGAAGAAGTAGATATGAACCATGTGGAAGAAAACATTAACGAAGAAGTTGATGAGGATGATAGTAAGGAAAATGTTTTGAATCAATCCAGCAAGCATGTTTCATTTTGCGAAGAGCCGGAGGTTTTCGTGGCAGAAAACTCACAAGAGTGGAGTACTGACACAGGAACACCTGATGAGGATAACTCGCGTTACACGACAAAGGAAGATTTGTCAACGTTAATTGATCACTGCGGGGAGTTACTAAATAAGGAATATGGGGAACAAAGAGATGATGATAATTCTTTTGTAACTGGAAGCCTTGATGATGACTTTTAGTTATGTCGTTCAATATTTTTTAAATTTCAAAGAGGTGCAAAGATTTGAATGTCTTTCGAACTCACTTCCCAATTTATGTCAATTTAGAAAATGATTAGCGTAGGAAATTTTCCATCAGAACAAAAATTTACATGGAATATATATAAATTTCAAAATACATTTCCACGTATTTCAAAATATGAAATGGACAAGTAGACTATATATCAGAAATAGAATCAGCAGACCTACTTTTAGGTATACTGGCCAAAAACCCACTCTGGCCAGGTACCCAATCTTGCCACTTGCCATTTCTTCAAAAAGTAGTTACTGGTAGATTTTTCTATGAATGTTTTGGTCTCCTGTAAAGTTAAATACTAGTACTTGTTAATTTCAAACATTTAATAAAATTTCAACTGACCCTTTACAGTTAAAGGAAAAGTTGTGCATTGCGAGATTGGGTACCTGGCAAGAATGGGTACTTGGTCAGTAGATGATAGCATCAAATTTTAATTTGCTGTCACACAAAATGTCGAAATATTAAAAATTTACTGGTAAAATTCAACAGTTTATTGGGAATTATAAATTTCTTTAACAATAATTACCCTTTTGTTGATGTTTCAATAATTTAAGTTGACTATATTTGAAAGAGGATGCCAAGAAGTATTCAAAGTACCAAATCCAAAAACATTTCAGCAAGGGAAATAATAGATAATAATATTCCAGACGTACTACATGTACTGTAATTAAAATTAAAATAGTAAGTTTTATTTGAAAAATGTCAAACTCATATTACATTGTTGCCTTCTGTTATCTGTTTAAAAGAACCCTCAATGTAGTGATAATATAGTTATTTTTATCCACTCTTGGCAATATTTAGAAACATTATTAGAAAACTTTATAAAAATACCAATTTAATAATTAAATAATTGGGGCTGTTGTAGAAAAGAGCCTCATTTCATCTATGGACTAATTCTATATATAATGTACATGTACATTAAAGTTTCAAATGAGAATATCAGCCATTTTGATTCCCATTTGTTGAGAAATTAAATTATGTCAAATAAAACTTTCCATTCATCTTCCAATCCAAACGTATACAATGAAGATATATATGACATATCCAAAACAAAGTAAGGGTGAAGCGATTCATTGAAGTATCCAATCTGCCGTGATACTTTTAGGTTGGGTTTACGTGATACATTTGCATAGGTTTGGATACGATAGGATTCAAGTTAAAAGTATTGTCTTTCAGTACTTTCTATAAACATTACTAACAAATGAAAAAAAAACAGGACTTGTCTTCTGAGGAAAATTCATTAATTTTCATTTAGAACAAAGACCTTGCTTCAACAAACTCTGTCATTTTAATAAAATCTACTGATTATTTATTCCAAACTGAAGAAAAAGTCAAAGAATAACATTCTAGAGTTTTGAATGGTATCGAATTGTATGATATCACCAGCTTTGTATCATTATATTATATCAAAGGTATATTGTTACATTCCTAAGTTTTAGAGAATAGCAAATTTTTGTATCTTAATTATGCAGGTGCCTTTTTATACAAATTAACAATAGGTATATATAACAAATATACAGCGTGTATTTATAATGTTGTTTACGGTAGATTTTCTGTTATTGTCTCATGTTTACTTGTTTGTTTTGTATTCATTTATGAAAAATGTAAAATTGGACATTTTTTGTAACTTGTTGTTTGTAGTGTTACTAATATGTGTGTAAATTTGTGCAACGACCAATGTTAATCTGTCTACAATGAGCTGTTGATTTTTTTGTATTTTTACACAACTCACCATACAAGTAACAAAATTCTTCATATAGCAACTATTCAAAATTAAGAAAATTAGCAATAAATTGCATTACTTGTGATCTTATCATGAGGTGGAGGGGAGCGGACCTCTTTCGGGATGCCAGGATTGGAAGTCTTAAAGCTTGGGAATTCAAAATTTTTAGTATTTAAGCCTGGGATTTCAGGAAATGGATACATGAGTATAGGGATTTAATCAATTTTCAAGTTTTTAAGTTCTTGATTCAAGGATTTAGAAAAAAACAAAGTCTAGATTCCGAGTTAGACCCCTTCCCTCCCACCATCATTAGATTGAGTGGAAGTTGTTGTAAGTGCTAGTAAGATGTGCTAGTAATGTCACATGACCTGTACTGTACCAATCAAATTTGTTGGTATTTCAGTACATTTATATTAATCAAATTATAAATTAATTGCTCAGTATATCATGTTTGTTAGATATTAGATTTTTTAACATTTTTTTTATATATATAGTTTTATATATACTGGCCAGAAATCTAGGATTTTAATTTTTTTTGCAAATATTTTATTTCTACTTGTTTATTTTTATTATATTGTTAAAATTATAATCCGTCCTGTTATTGTATGGGGATATTTTAAATAAGCCATTACATTTAACATTATCTTGTTAAAGATTGACTAGACTTAGCTTGATATATATTATTTTCAGAAGAAATATAATACATGTACCATAATAACCTCTTTCTCCCTATTCTGTGATGATGCATCAGTTATAGCAGTGACGTTTAAAATTTAGTTAAAAGATTTTCACAATATTTTACAAGTCCGAAAAGTTGAGTGTCCAATTGTTTCCCCTTCTGTCTGTCCATCCATCTTCAGAAAATTTCATAACTTTTGAAAGAAATATTGGAGTTACTGTCTTCGAATACTAGTATGTTGGTATGAAAAATGTTGACCATAAGGCTATGAAAAAAATTATTGGTTCTCAGGCCCTCCCTCATCTAGTTGGAGGCTTGAAAAAAGCCCCTCATTGACCCTATTTTTTACCATTTCAATAAAATAAAAATAAAAAATCACCTCCCTCACTATATCTTTTCTGGTTTTTACAATGTAAAAAGCTGCCTCATCTAATTTTTGGCAAATAAAAAGATAAAAAAAATCACCTCCCTGTCTCATCAGTTTAAATGAAAAATGGCCTGAGAACCAATTAATTAATTTTGTATGGCCTAAACATGTTCAAATTTTGATTTTGGATTTTGGAGAGGAGATAAGAATTTTGGAGTTATTGCCCTTGAAATTCCAAATTTTTATGCAAAAATATTGTGGGGTATCATTGCAATTTTTTGACTCTCCAGGGAGATCAAAATAATGTGAAAAATTTATGAGAAAGTTCCACACTTTATAATGGAAGTAACACTCACAGCACAAATTTCAAACAAACAAATATCAAAGTATGTTTGAAAATAATCTCCCCCTGCTACATATGCCTTACAAAAGAAATATAAATGTTCGAAAATTATCATATCAAAGACATTTAAAGTTTGAATTATATATTTCCTCATAGATTTTGATTTTTTTTAGAGGTATACTGGTAAATAAGTTTAAGATCTGGTGCAGTTTAATTTTTTTTTCTGAGATATAATATATTTAAAATTTTAGAGACATGAAACTCTTTTAGGCTTTTCATACCTTTAACATTCCCCACCTAATGTTGGAAAATATTTAAAATTCCTAGGGTTTTTAAAAATACATTGTATTGGTTTACGGGTCCCCTCTTACAGAAAAATTATGGTCCCCACCCTTTAGCAGAAGGTCTGGATCTGCCACTGGAATTACAATCACCAGTAAGTTAATGACACCTAGTCTCAGTATCATTCCGTCCTTCGATGTTGTCTCAATATTTATGGAATTTTTTATATTGTATATACTTTATTATTTATTATCTTTAATGATTGTTATTGGTGTCATGTGATGTGCAAAATAATCATGTGATATGAAATGCCCGGAAAACTTGATGGTCTCAGCTGAATTTTAATACCAGGAAGTTAACTAATACAAAGTGACATCCTGTTTTTAAAAACATCTTGGAATGTCACTCCATGTAAAACTGGTCAAAGATCTAAAATACAACTAAAACCTTATAAAAGACATTAAAGTGTGGGTTTTAAGACAGAAATCATGTTTATTGCAGTCAGCCGCTGCTTCGGAGCGAACATAAAAAAAAAAATTACCTCTTTTATTCAAAAAAAGAAAAGGGTTCTAGGTTTATTAAAATTGATTTTATAAATTTATATGGAGTGGCATTCTTTGATTTCTCGTCAACTGCAGGACACAAGTTTTTTGGTTGAGAACATCAAGTTTCTCAGGTGTGATGAAGTGACTATTTGATATAGTGATGAATCATGTGATAAATAGAAAAAAAATTCCAGCCTTATGTTTAGTTGTATATACATATATATATGTAGTACATTATCAAAATTACATGATTATTACTCATGTACAAAATGGATTTTAATGGCATTAGATGTCAAACATTTTCATGATGCTGCCTCAGAAAGATTTTTCGCACTACCTACATTGAGAATGTGTTAACAGGATTAATTTTTTATAGCTGACTGAATCCTAAGAATTACATTTTTAGCTTACTTCAGTATCGTAAAAAGTTCATTTTACAAACAGTTTATATTCAAAATGTCACCTGGTTCTAGTAAGATTCCAAAATGAAAAGCAGGATTTCAGACTAAAATTTGTCACTTTTGTATGATTTCTGCATGAAATTAAGAATTTTTTCTGCATAATTAGGGAGTCAAATTCCAAGAATATTTTTCTACATAATTAGGGAGTCAAACCCCAAGAAAATTTTCCTACATAATTAGGGAGTCAAACCCCAAGAAATTTTTCCTACATAATTAGGGAGTCAAACCCCAAGAAAATTTTCCTATGTAATTAGGGAGTCAAACCCCAAGAATATTTTCCTACATAATTACAGAGTCAAACCCAAAGAAAGTTTTCCTACATTTTTAGGGAGTCAAACCCCAAGAAAATTTTCCTACATAATTAGGAAGTCAAACCTCCAAGAAATTTTCCTACATATTTAGTGAGTCAAACCCCATTCCCTAAATCAGCAGATGGATGTAGTAAATGAATGCAGATTTACACAGGAAGAATATGTTTTTTTTATGCCCCGTCCATGGATGTGGAAGGGGCATATAGTGTTACCCTTGTCCGTCCTTCCGTCCGTCTGTCCGTCCGTACATCAGGTTAAGTAAAGTGTTTAAGTCCATTTCTCGGAAACTGTAAGGTATAGAACAATGATAGTAGACCAGGAGGTAGATCTTGGATAATAATACATAGTTCACTAAGCAGTTTGATACTTTGACCTATATTTCATGGTTGAGTGACCCTAGTTGAGTTTTATGTTAAAGTCTATTTCTCAACAACTACATGTTATAGGACAATGATGTTTCATCAAATTAATTGCCTTGATGAGTACTACCCAAATCATTGACAATTAGGTGGCTTTTACCTACCTTTTAAGCTTCAGTGACTTTGGTTAAGTTTTGCATTAAAGTCCATTTCTCAACAACTACACATTATAGAACAATGATGTTTCATCAAAATAATTGCCTTGATGAGTACTACCCAAATCTTTGACAGTTAGGTGGCTTTGACCTACATTTTACACTTCAGTGACTTTGGTTAAGTTTTGTGTTAAAGTCCATTTCTCAACAACTACACATTATAGGACAATGATGTTTCATCAAATTAATTGCCTTGATGAGTACTACCCAAATCATTGACATCTAGGTGGCTTTGACCTACATTTTACGCTTCTGTGACATTTGGTTAAGTTTTTGTGTTCAAGTCTATTTCTCAACTACAATGTATTGTAGCAGCATAATATTTCACTGTAACATTCAACTAAAAGAGATCTGCCCATTTCACTGTGACCTACATTTTATGGTTGAATGACTTTGGCTAAATTTTTGATTGCATCACAATTCAGTGACAGTTAACTAATTTTATGAATGATTGACTTGAGTTAATCTGTTGCGATAAATTTATTGGCGGGGCATCCGTGTCTTACAGACACATTCTCTAGTTTAACTAATATTTGTTTTAATGTAAGGAAAAGGGCTGTTGTTATGTTTGTTGTGTGGTATTTATTGATTGATGGGTTGAATGATGTTAAATTCAAACTTGTATTGTTGCATGGATTTGATGAAACAGTTCAAAAGCAATATTCTCATAGATTGTTCAACTTGATAGATTAACTCAACAGATTTTGAGTATAATTGAAAGAAATTTTCACGTTTTTGCTTAAGATAAACTCTGTAATATGTTATCAAGACAGTGGTCATTTTCTGTGATATTGTACAGTTTTTTGGAAATCTCCATATTTTATTTATCTAAATATTTTGGGCAAGTTCTAGTATTGATTTATCTTGACTATAGGTTCATCTCAAAGAGTTTACTTACAATTTTTTTTTTTGTCCACATAAAGGGAAAACCTTGTGATATATTTAGTGTCTTAATTTTAGAACATTTGTTAGTATGATTATTTAAATGTAATAAATGTAATAAATCAATATTCAGTCATTTATAGTCATTTATAGTCATGTTTTGTTTGTGAGAAACAGTAAAATGGATAGATAATCTGACTTTTTTTACAATACTGGCATGTGTAATTGTAGATTTATTTTTGCAATTTTGTAATACTAATGCAATGTATTTATTCAGACTTTGGTATAAGGGGTGTCTTTTTATGTCATTATAACGAAATTCATCCTAATTTTCATCTTATTTTATACAACTGTAGGGTCCTTGTAAGAATTTTTCATTATCTCATCATCATAGTTAATTACGCCAGCAATAAATGTGCTTTAGAGATTTAGAAATAGTAAATAATACATATTTCATTGATAAATATTGGGTATCTTAATTTTCATATCGGAAGTAAATAGACGATATTCCACTTTCGAATTTTTTGTTTAGTTATTGTCGACATCTTACCCCAAATCTACTGCAAACTGGTTTCCAACGTCAGTTGAACGTAATTGAGGAATTCTCATATTTGTTTTCTTGACCTAAAATAAATTAGTTGGAAATGACCCGCCTGGAGTAAAATGTTGATTTATGACATGTTCAGCTATTATCCAATCATAAACACCTTTCATATGATGATAGAATAATTTATTCCCTTTGCCCCCATATACAGGGATGCCATTTTTACCCCGTTTGACCCCTTTGACCCGCCATTCTAATAGCCGGAACGTTCCGGAATTTGACTTTTGGAAGAACGTGTATTTTCCTTGTAATACATAAATGATACACTTGGATAACAATATTGCTAAGTTGTCTCCCTTCTAATATGAAGTTTGTAAGGGGAAATAATCACCGTCTCTGCCATAAATGGAAATGATTTTATTACCAGGCAGTTCTACTTGGCTTGTTTAGGGTATATTGGGATATGGGATATTTACGACATATGTTAATTGGATATGGGATATGGGATATTTTGACTATGGAAAACGGGATATTCCAATAATTAATGGGATATCTTCAATTTGCAAAAGGATTTTTTAGTCCAGACTTACTGGGATATGGGATATTGGAACCCCCCTAAACAAGCCCCACTTATAGGGATGAATACAGTAAGTAAATCTCTGTTACTTTCTATGTTAACTTCTAAAACAATGAACACTCATAGTAATTTTGCTGTAATTAATCAGGAACTGTTATATCTCATTCAGTAAAATATAAATGGGGGTCTATTTTTTGGCACCGTCAAAACGTAGGGTCATGCAACACTTTTTAATAATTTCTGTGACTTGAAAACAGATATAGCAATTTCGCACTGTATTGCTTACTTTGATCCCCCCCCCCCTTTTCTTAAAACTTGCTCTGAAAAAGGCAGAATGTTGTCAGCTAGGTCACATCTTTTGCTTTTTGGAAATTAAATATGAACTAGCTTTTAAAAAACATTTATGAGGGGCCTGATGGGGGGTGTCACAAATCACGAAAAATTATTTGGGACCAATCATAGTTCACTGGAAATTTAATTTGATCAAGAATGAAGAATGTCTCACGGACAATGTTCTAATAACCATTCACGACAAATTAATGAAATGAAAAACAAATCACAGGAAATTGAAACCCCCGATCACAGAGAATGAAATAAACCCATTGGCTCCCTCATTTATTTCAAATAATATCCTCCAATCATCTCATGATAATTCTTCATTACATTACTGAAAGCTCTCCCCAAAATGGGCGGAGCTTATGGTGTCATGTTTATTTACTGAATTTCACACCTTTACATGAAGGTGTAAATGTAGAATAACATGACAGAAAGAAAAGGCTCATTAAAATAATCCCAAGGAGGGGAGATAACTCAAACAAACAGTGGGAATAAGGTTTGTTTTGTATGCAGGTTCAAATCTAGGTTAAGGGTTGTAATATGCCAGTGAAATTGTAGGTTAAATTGTCTTTAAGACTTATTTTCGTCATTATTGCTAGGTGTCAATAAGTTTAATGACTTAAAGGATTTATCCGGCCACTAATGACATTTTATCAGTAATAATTCATTGAATTTGTTTCAGAATCCTGAAAAAGATTCTACTGTTTAGTCC
>MJUU01066924.1:45373-55487 GCA_002080025.1 Modiolus philippinarum | reverse complement strand
GCCATAACGAGGCGAACTTTGTAATCGTTGATTACCTATGTTTTTCTATTAAATTGTGATTTTCCTGTTGTCCCTTTTATTTCATAATACAAACAAACTCCTATTTCGCATTTAACACCTGAAGGCTTGGTACCAAAATAATTTGACAAAAACATGAAAGATTTATTCAATTTAATGTTAAAAGAATCACAATTTAATGGAAAAAATGTTAAACCAAAATGTACCTTAGCAAATTGTAATAACAGCTTGTTGAAGTGTATACATTAGTTAGTGTATTTGGTTGCAATTGCTCTCGTGGACATAAGGGGCATGGAATATCATAGCTTTTTTCACATAAATAATGCAAAAAATTAAATGTTATAAAACATCATTAAAATACACAATTTAAAATGATTTTAACAATTTATTGCCTATATTATAGTGCATTTAGGTGTGTTTGGTTATATTTGGGTGTAATTGGGTATATTTTGGTAAAAATTCACTCCCGTTCACAGGTATCTCCCGCCATTCAATTCGGCCCACTCCCATTCCAGTAAAGAGTTGCACCCACACTCACATAAAATCATGGATATAAAATATTAAAGGCCAATAAACTTAACTAAATTATATGTAAGGTGCACTTAATACATAGCAATAAAATATGCTGTACAGTGAATACACAGTGAATGAAAAGGACACCTATCAAACTAAAAAGCACGATGCAAAAATCAAACTGTTATGACTTAGATTTCATGATGGTAGCTGATTTCACAGATTACTTTATATTTTCAAGCCAAGTACCCTAAAGGTGAGAATCCCGTGAGATATCCTTTGTTCATAGTTCGATTAGTCTTGTTTCACGATTTCGGAAAACTTCAAGTTAAGGTCGTTCAGCATTAATTGCATGTTCAACGTCAACCTAAGACTTCGGAAATAGGAGAGAGGAAGGAAGAAAAAAAACCAAACAAATTGCTATTATCTTTTTTGGCTGATCCATTAGAAATTTGTTTTTTATTTTGATTAATATTCAAAACCTTGCTGGCGTTAAGAAGGAATTTATTTAGGAAGGCCTTACACAGAAAACAGGAAATTACAAACTTTAAGGAGATTTACCTGTATAGTATAAGGGCCTCAATATGCATGATATGCTTTAAATTTGATTGTGTTAAAAAAGACAAGATCTTTTATTAAAATCAATTCAAAATAGACAGTATATTTCGGCTATAAGTTAACTACACATTCTATTCAGTAAAGTATTAATATGATTGTTTGTTTTTACACATACTTTGATGCAAGATACAAAGTATCTGACAGTGTATTGCTTTGATATTTGTTGCATGTGTATTTATTTCTATCTATTGGTAAACATCAATTATATACTTTACATTAAGTGGAAAATGTTGCGTCGTTATCAAATTGATTCTGCGAAGAAAAACAAACTCTCCAAATTCATCGGCAAATAAGGTAAACAATTTATAGAACATGTGTTTCAGGAGAAACGATTAGACGATAATCACTGATAGAGAAAGGAAACAAAATCAATTAAGTAGATGTAAAAGTGCGCATTATCAGACGAACTTTTCTACCGAATCATTTTGATGATGGTATATATTACAAATAAATTATTTAAAACAGAATAATTTTTTTTTCGTATTTCACACGCTCAAGGAGATGGCTATTTTATTTTTATGTTTTTTATTCCTCATGTCTGTAAATGGATCGCCGGTTAAAACTAATGTACCCTTGTTAGACAATATACATGCCCCGTTAGTGGCAGAACTAGATGTTACTTCGATCAACAAACAGCTCGGAAAATTTATTACGTCTGAAATTTCTACAAAAGTAAACGAATCGATAGTGCAAAGCATAGACAACACGGTCAATCTTAAAATGGCGGAAGTAAAAAAAATGGTGAAAGACGATTCTTTAGATCTGGAATATACCATGGTTCGACGATACGCTGACGAAATTTCCAAAATAAAAGAGAAATATGAAAGTGATGTTGCGAAAATAAAAAAGCAATCGGAGTCTCGATTCGAGGAATTAGAGCGAAACTTGACAGCAGCAATAACCAAACAAATGAAGGGAATTATCACGAACATGACGAAACTTCAGGAACAAATTGACGGTAAATATACTATGAAATAGGGTGAAGGAACAGTGTTCTGTAATTCTGTGAATTTTTTGGGATAAATACAAAAATTATTGGTTGTACAACTTTTTTGAAAGCATGATCTGGGGGGGGTTAGGTTCTATTATATTATTGAATACTAAATTTTATTATTCTATATGAAATATATATTTTCATTTTGAATTATTATACTTCAGATAAAAGCTTTTTCCGGAACAAAAATTAATTAGATAATTCAATCTAGTATATGTAAGATTTTTATAAAAGCTGCCAGGGTGACAATCCCAAACATTGTCATATGACTGAGCGCTTTTTGACAATTTTTTCCACTGTTACCCTCTGTTCATGGTTTAATGATTTTCAATAATTATTGACATAAAGAAATAGCAGAATAAAATAGCTGAAATACAACTGGGAGGATGACAGAGCAGACTGCTACCCATCGAACATTGTTAGCCTCTGCTTCTCATCGGTCGACAATGTTCTCAGAGAAGCAGTCTGGTCTTCCACTCTCCCAGCTGTATGTTATTTATATATAATTATTTTTGTTTTTAATCTTAATGATTTCCTTTTTTTTAAATGTCTAACATTCCTGTTAAATACTTACGATCACAAATGAGGTAAATGAATATTCCAAAGCCCGGTTTATATCCAAATTGTTATTGCTGGTTTCGCTGCGTGGAAGAAACCTGGAGAAGTCTATTTGCCCTGTCAATATTTAAGTGGCATTGTGGTTCAATAAAAATACTTTTATACAAAAAAGTCTGTCTGCTTCTTTTTTAATCTTTTTAATCTTTTTTACGTTTTGATATGTGTATATTGTTTTGCCTTTTATCGCAGTTCGACAAGAATTTTAACTCGTTTGTTTAAAAATACTTTTACATCTCTTTTGCGATACACAATGAAAATATATGGAGTAAATGCGTATGAGACAAAGTTTCTACAAATACATGGTAAAACCAAGCAATGGAACAATGCTTTTATTGTTGTTCTTCATCTTGAAGTCACCATGAGGCCTTCAACAATGCGCTCTGCTCATATCTCATAGCAAGTTCAATACGACTCCTAGCACCGGTTTGAGCGGAAGAATATTAGAAAAATTAACTGACACGACCAAAGGCTTTGTTGAAACCAAAGGTTTTCTATCTTATTGCAAGGGAATATAGAACTTAAGCATTTCCTTTTTCAAACACAAAACTGTATTGCAAGAAACCAACAGTAATACATATCCAAATTCAATACTAGTATTGGAAATAACTTTAAATTGCTTAAAAATATTTTGAACTAAAATGAAACTTCTGGATTTTTTAATTCCTTGATCGGACTGAATATACTGAATTTAAAACAACACCAGAATTGCATGTGCTTTTCTTTGGAATTAATCCTTGAAACACGTGTACAGCATAACAAAATTTACTGTTTATTATGTAATTCGGGTATTTCTGTATTTTTAAACCACCGGATCTATGCTATACTCTGATGGAACAATGTTTCCGAGGGTATTTTCCAGTTCAGTAGTCAGACTTGTAAGACCTGAAAATTTTACTTTACATATTATTAAATATATTGATTTTATCAAAATTGGAGCCCATTTAAAATACGTATGGTGCGGCTTCATTCCGTGTATTTCATTGGCTAGATGTCCTTGTTACCGAATTTGGTCTTTTATCTCGATATTTGTGGTGACTATTTTTTTTCTATTTTATTATTTTTTATGCAACCTATATTTATATACACTAAGGGTTTTGTGGATAGGTGCAAACACTTAGAGAATGCCTGAAGTGTTCAGTCAATGTCTTCAAATCTGTTGAAAAATATCAGTTAAATTGCTGCTTCTTGGTGGATATTCTATAAAAAGTTCAACCACTCTAGATAAAATTACTGAAAATGCCTGTAACATACACACAGTCAAAAGTTATATCAAGCAACAATTAAAATGCAATATACAAATAAAAGTATTAAATGAGGATAAAACTGGAGAAGAAATGATGACTACTATCAAATTTAACTTTATTTACTAGTCGTGTTTAATAAAGATCAAGATATGATTTTTTTTTTGCACTAGAACAGCCATGTGTTTTGAAACCCTGCCCAAATTTATTTTGGAATGGTCGTCTGAAATGGGTCTTGATGGATAGTAATGCTTTCAAATGCCATGGAAACCAAACCAGTGAATCTTCGAATAAAAGTAGTCTGCTTCATATTTTTCTTCACAATTTCAGAAATATGTAGAAGCTAGATTATAAGGGGAACCCCTGCCATTTTTTAAAGGAGGACTTGGAATGTTTTGATTTCAGCAATAAGTATTACCTGAATTTTAAGGGGAAACCCTGCCCATTTTTTTATAGTGGTCTGAAATGAGTTTTATTGATAGTAGAGCTTTCATATGGCATGGATACCAAACTAGAAAACTGAAATTTTTAGAAAAATATTAGATTTTAGGGGTACTACTGCTCAATGTTTTTTTGAAAGGGGACTTGGAATATTTTGATTTGTACTATCAGCAATATGTATCACCATAACCCCTTCCCAAATTTTTTGCTAAATTGCGACAAAGTCAAAACATCTTACGAAAGTTCAATTATAAGTCACTGATTGAAATAAAAGAATTCTTATACTTATATACAACTATTTGCATATCAGAAGATGTACTTATGAAAATAACAAATATTCGCAACACGGCTTTCTCACCTTTGGCGCGTTTTCTGATTTTTATATTTTTGTGCCTCGCCGCAACGCGGAGCGCAGTCATAGATATGCCTGGCGTGCGTCACACATTCTTGTAAGCACTCTCATGCCTAAAAATTTTGACAGATTATTCATGAAATTTATGTCAAATGTTTATATCAGTAATACCTTGGTCAAGTTCGAAAATCAGCCTCAATCGATAGTTTTTGACGGAGTAATGGCACTTTGACTGAAATAATGACTCATTTTTACCCAAAAATTGACATTGTAAGCGCTCTCAAACCTACAAATTTTGACGGATTTTCATGAAATTTATACCGAATGTTTATACCACTAATACCTTGGTCAAGTTTGAAAATCAGCCTCAGTCAATACTTTTTTTATGGACTTACGGGACTTTGATGAAAATAATGACTCTGTTTTATCCAAAATTTGACCTTGTAAGCGCTATCATGCCTACAAGGTTTAACGGATTTCTATGAAATTTAAGGTAAGTGAGGACAGCTGTCACGTGATTAAACCATAAAAATGGCGGGAAAAAAATGTTCAGGATGGAATGAAATTTGACAGGAATGTTACTGAGCATGTGTAGAATCGAACTTTGGTTTTAAAAACATCAAACTTGCGACCGTTGCTATGGGAACAGAAAATGGCGGGAAATTTTCAAATTGCTCAAAAATGACTGAAATTTGACAGGAAGGTTACTTAGCATGTGAAGATACGAGTTTTGCTCCTTAAAATATCAAAATGGCGACCGTTGCCATGGAAACAGCAAAATGTCGGGAAAAATTCAAATTCCTTCGTATATAATAAAAAATGGAAATAATCTTGAAATAAGGTGAGAAAAAGGAAAATAATAATAAATTAACACAGTAAAAGTGCTGAAAAAAAGGAAAATAACTTTGATAAAAATTAAATAAAATAGAAATAGTCGTGAAAAAAGTAAATTATGTACATAAAGGGATAAGAAAAGTGGAAAAATGAAAGAATAAAACTTGAAAATTGTGGGAAGAGAGAATTCACCCTAGAACAACAATAGCGGTCTCCCCTTTCTAAACAATTAACGCAAATGTGATAGAAATACTGCGAGAACAAGGCACTGCTGATTTCCGTTTTACAAAGATCACTACCTAGAAGTTTGGAACAAGAAAATATGAGAAATATCAACTCATTCATTTAGTCAACGCCATCCAAAATATATCTTTATACAGCATAATAGGTCTTTCTGGTCAAAACGGTGGCCAATTGGAAATACAAACTTCTTCCGGTCCCACATGCGCGCTCCTTTACTCTCTATAGGGGTCCTGTGGGGTCACGTGTCGAACTATCATACAATATATATCACAAAATTTGAATTTGTTGACGAAATTTTTGAATTTATGATTAACAGTAGGCAAGAAAGTATCCACTTCCGGTTTGACATGTGTAACCTACAACTTCCTGTTTTAGTCAAGTGAAGACCGTATATAGTCATATTACTATTTTATTTGGTATTTGTGCTACAAGCACAGCCGGTGACATCACTTCCGGTTTTTTTTCTAGTGACGGCAAAACTGTTTGAGGAGAGGGGGGCAATGTTGTCAACTTTGAATGCTGGTAGGTCTCCTAAAAGCCTGGTTTGCTATACTGATTTTTTTATATTTTGAAGATATCACATAACGGTATATATTGCAATAAAAAAATGAAATTTTGAATTCGGAAGTTTTTCTGAATTTCACTGTTTATGTCCCTCCAGGGGGCAAAAAGTGATAGAAAATCTAACCTCAATGTGCACATAATTGGGAATATTAGCAAAAATCATTAACAGAAATGGATGTATTTGTAGAAATACCTTTACAACAACAAAGACTTATAATCCAAATACACTTTTTACAAAAACATTGTACAATTGTTTTTTAACCGGGTTTTCCATCGGAAAAATCCGGTTATTAAAATGGTGAAAATGGCGGGCGGGCGGCGGGCGGGCGGCTGCCAAATGGGTACATCATTTGTCCGGAGCAAATCTCCTACAGTATTTGAGACAGAAAGTTTTTATTTTGCAGATTAATTGTACATATATCAATGGTGTGCATAGTACTTTAATTTTGATTTTTGATAATTAATGTAAAAAATATCAGTTGTTGAACTTAGTCATTTTTACGTCAAATTTTTAACAATAGGGTACCACCTTTGTCCGGAACAATTTCCTACAGTATTTGAGACAGGAAGTTTTTATATTGCAGATCAATTGTACATATATCAAAGATGTGCATGGTACTTTGATTTTGATTTTAGATAATTTATGTAAAAAATATCAGTAGTTGAACTTAGTCATTTTTACGTCAAATTGTTAACAATAGGGTACCCCCTTTGTCCGGAGCAAATCTCCTACAGTATTTGAGACAGGAAGTTTTTATTTCGCAGATCAATTGTACATATATTAAAGGTGTGCACTGTACTCTGATTTTGATTTTTGATAATTTATGTCCATAATATCAGCTGTTGAACTTAGTCATTTTTTACGTCAAATTTTTAACAATAGGGTACCCCCTTTGTCCGGAGCAAATCTCCTACAGTATTCGAGACAGGAAGTTTTTATTTTGCAGATCAATTGTACATATATCAAAGATGTGCATGACAGTTTGATTTTGATTTTTGATAATTTATGTAAAAAATATCAGTTGTTGAACTTAGTCATTTTTACGTCAAATTTTTAACAATAGGGTACCACCTTTGTCCGGAACAAATATCCTACAGCTTAATAGATAGGAAGTTTTTATTTTGCAGATCATTTGTACCTGTATCAGAGGCGTGCACAGTACTTTGATTTTCCATTTTGATTAAAATCCAAGTTGCTGAACTTTCAGAAAAAGGCTACTTTGGTGGAAGGTTTAACATGGAAAATTAATAAAAATTATACACTTGTACATTTCAAATATTCAGGGTCAACCCATGTGTATGATATACTGTCCATGTGAAAGAAAACCCGGTTTGCTGTCACATTGACAGCTTTCTTCTTGTTTATATGGTCAAAAGGGGTGTAAATGGGAATTTGGACCGTTATTCAGGGGGAGGTAACTTTGACCCCATTTATCTCAGAAAAACGCGTGGAAAGGTGGTCAAATATTTATACCAAAGAAAGGGTATACATTCAACAGTAATATATTTAAAAAATAGACATTTTGAATTCGGAATTATTTTTTGGGGTCAGGTGTCCTCCCTTACCTTAAAGCAAATGTTTTCATCACTAATACCTTGGTCAGTACGAAAATCAGTCTTGGTCGATACTTTTTTTACGAAGTTATGGGACTTTGACGAAAATAATGACTCTGTTTTATCCAAAAATTGATCTTGTAAGCGTTTTCATGCGTAAAAATTTTAACGGATCAACATGAAATTTATACCAAATGTTTCTACCACTAATACCTTGGCCTTGGGGAGTTATGGGACTTTGATAAGAAAACGACACCGTTTTAGCCAAAAATTGACCTTATGAGCACCTTATGAGCACTCTCATGCCTACAAATTTTGACGGATTCTCATGAATTTATACCAAATATTTACACCACCTATTCCTTTGTCAAGTTCGAAGATCAGCCTCGGTCGAGATTTTTTGACAGAGTTATGGGAATTTGACCAAAATAATGACTCCGTTTTATCCAAAAATTGACCTTGTCAGCGCTCTCATGGCTACAAATTTTGACCGACTTTCATAAAATTTATACCAAATGTTAATACCACTAATACCATGGTCAAGTTCGAATATCAGCCTTGGTCGATTCTTTTTGTATTTATACTATAACTAATCCTAAATTCTGATTATCGCAAAATATTCAACGAATGATCGAACAACGCAGTAATTCACGAATGCGCGCAGCTCATGAGTGAATTACAGTGTTTTTCGATCATGAGTTGAATATTTTCGATAATCAGAATCTAGGATTAGTTATTGTTTTTATTATATAGATCAGTTCTAGCATATTTAATGGTCTAATTTAAAATTCTTTTCATGAACTACGTTTTCGACATTAATCCGCTGAGACGTTTACTTAACAACAACGTTGACAACGTCTATTGTGACGTCACTTCCTCGAGTGAAATTATGGAAAATAATTTCTCAGTTAATTATCACTTTTAATTCACTGAGAAATTTCAATTTTTCACCGTCCTCTATATAATAATCCCATATATTTATTCTGGATCATCCCAGAATGCAATTTTAAAATATTGCAATTTCATATACAGTATACTAGTATATTGCTTTACCGGCGGAGGACCCAGAAATTCTGTTCTTTTTACAGTATATTTACTGTTTTACATATCAATTGTGACTCAATGAATGTATTTTATTTTTGATTAATGTACATAATGGAAGTTTTTTTTTAATGTGTGTGGATATTGTTTAGGTCATCAACCTACAACTATTGCGAATAATTAAATGTTTGCACTAAGATAAAAGATATATGATTACATTTATTTTTAACAGCAAACGGTTATGTATAAATAACAAAATATCGAAGTTATTTTGAATTGAATTTCTGCATATGCGCATTTCGACAATGTAAAAAAATACTTTTATTGATTCTTTGCAAAAAAGTCTAAATTACGAATGGGAATAATAACAAAATTACGGAACAGAGTTGTCAAGAGCCGAAGTCCATGTGACAAAAAGACAAATCAAGTGGAAATCAACGGAGAAATTGTCGACCACAATGGACCTGACTTTGTACAGGCATTTCAAAAGGAATTGTGGGTTGAACAGGTTTTATGGCATGCCAAACATTCCCTTCCATGGCGGTAGAGTCTGGTACCAACACAAGAGCATTATTGCTATTGACAGGTCGTAGACAGTTAAAAGAAATAATTATCCCAGTACTAAGTGAAAAAACAATATTGAATCAGAGTTCTTATACCCCGCCACACGTAGTTGAGAGGTATAATGTGATACCTTCTGTCGTGTGTCCGTCCGTCCGTCTGTCTGTCCGTCCGTCCGTGTGTCCGTCCGTCCGTCTGTCTGTCCGTCCGTCCGTGTGTCTGTCCGTCCGTCCCCCCGATATGTAAGTTGTTTACCACAAAACTCAACCAAGTTTGATTTCGGGTTCAGAGGTCCAAGTGGTTCTGGAGTTTTTGTGAATTTTAGTGTTTCCGACTGATAAATTTTAAATGAAGTATTATGCTGTCTTCAAAGTTGATATGTACGTTGTTTACCACAAAACTCAACCAAGTTTGATTTCGGGTTCAGAGGTCCAAGTGGTTCTGGAGTTATGCCCCTTGAAACTTCAGTAGTTGATATGGCAAAAAGCCGTAGGTTTTCAAAAAACGTTTTTTGAAAACCTA